>JANIJG010014892.1:157437-196076 GCA_024611175.1 Megaceryle torquata
CCTAGTACAACTGCATCGGAGCTTCTTACAATTTAAGAATTGATTTCCCAGAAGAAAGATTAGTTCCTGTAACTAGAGATAACAAATGCAATAATTGAAAACTTCTTGAAATCCATATGAGCCTTGTTGCAGCTACATAGGTTAACTGATTATAAGATGTGTTTTAAAAAATACTTTTTATTAAAGGTGCATTTTGTAAAATTATTCCATTGTTTTACTTAAAGCAACATGGCCACAGGTTTTGTTCTCAAAACACATCTTGGATTTTATTTGGATCAGATTTTTTTTCAGTGTAAAAACCATCTGTATATGAACTGTCTTGTACTGTATGTGAAATTGAGAAAGGGTCCTATCTGTAAATATTTGCCTGCAGCTGCCTCAGTGGACCCTACCCTGTCAATGATCATTTAGGAGTTTTTCACACTCACTGAGGAAAGAACTATAACAGTGGAAGGAAAGGGAAATGAACATTTAGGACAAGGTAGAACACTCTCTCCTTCCTCAGAAATTGGTCAGGAAATCAGCATTGAAAGTTCACTGGTGTTATTTTGTTCCTTAGAAACCTAGTCATGACTATAAAGACTATAGCAACAGGAAAAGCTCTCAGTGACACACATCAGATATTACCACACTATTCAGGTGCTAGAACAGGGAAGCAATCAATATCTATATGTAAATAGTATGACAGCAGAATCCAGCACATATTTTTCATGGGAAGAAGGAAGGAAGAGAAAGAGTAAAGAAGATTCTACCCTTACTGAAGCAATGACTTTTTTCTTTCTTTTCTCAGAGGTTTTTTTTAGGAGTGCATTTTTAAGCCAGATACAACTTCCTTCCATCCAGAGGAATTGTAAACATTTATATTTTGTTCTGGCAATTGGTTTGTCTATTACTATTTATAACTTGTCAATAATAATTCATATATCTCTATATATCTTGTCAATATTTGTCTTATATATCTTGTCAATAATGATTCATAAAACATGTAGGAAAAAATACTTTTGTTAAATTTCTGTAATATTTACAAAATAAATTAATTAATTCTGTGCAACAAATTATCATTAGAATTTGCAGTAGTAAATTGAATGGTCATTCTCATGGCCTGTGAAACTGATCAGAAAATTTTCTGGTTTTAAAACACAGAAATTAAAATCAAGTTTCTTGAAAGATTGCTATTGCTTATGATAAGCATTTTATGATAGATTTATGTCGTATTTATCATAACTTTAAAACAATTGAGGGAAAGTCCTTCATTTTTCTTTGCAAAATTTTGTGAAAAAATATCACACTGATAAATTAAACTGAGAGGTTTGATTAAAATCCCAGCTCAGCGTATCTACAGTGTTGAAACATGATGTAATACAAAAGACAGTATTCATTTTGCATCCTGTGCATCATACCTTGATCTTCAAACAGGGAAAACCAGGTGCTCTGGCATTTTCCTGTTTAGCTCAGAATAAATCTAACATTAATTTGACAGTGTGAGCACTTCAGGCAGGTCATGAGGGTGTGAACCTGACTACTGCAGCCATATATTCCTTGGTTAAGTCAGTTTACTCACATATCATGGCCACCTCAGATACTCTCTTCAATCAAGAACTGGCATAATACTGTTCTATAGCAGTGTTCTTTTTGCACATTAAATGTATTTTTTGATATTTTCTTCATAAACTGTTGTGGTAGTAATTCATTGGAAGAAATTAAATGTTCAGACTACAGAAGTGTCTTTTATATGCTTTTAGAGATATCTTGTGGCTCAGGGATGTTTGCATGCAGACTGCCAGATTTAAACGCCCACATGAAAAACACAGTTTATATGTGAATCACACTGCAGTAGAAAAAGCTCATCAGATTTCTAAAACGGATTGTATTTTTGTAGAAGTAAAGATGCATTAGTCTTAAAATAACATCAGAGGACAATAATAAATATATCCTATTTACACATATTGCTCCAGCTACACCCAGGCCGAAGTCGATCAATGCTCTTGTGCTTGTTTTTGCTATTAAATAGCTCTAAGTGAATAGATTCTCATCTGAGAGAACTATAGCTAAGATGAAAGAGCAGATTCTGAGGTGTTGATACATCTCAGGTTAGTTGAATCAGGACTGTTGTGCTTATTATAATAATATCTTTCTGCCAGGTGAGAAGTAAAGCTCTTTGTACCCAGTGCTGTGCATGTGTAGAGTAAGAAACAAATCACCCTTAAAACAAGCATTACTCTATAAAACATCAGAGGGAAACCATTACAAAAATCAGGAAGAATTAGCAATGAGTTAGAACTTTTCATTATCTAGTGGAAACCTTGTCTCTTACAACTTCTGCTAGGTAACAAAAAGTTAAGTGTAAAATGGGTACGAGCTTACAGAGGAGAGATGAATGATACAGGAATTCAGATAGTGAAGAGGTGAGACAAGAAAAGTGAAGAAACTTCTCTGAACATAAAAAGAAGAACAAGCCAGACAGAGAAAGAAGGAAGGTCATGTCATATTCTGTTTATTTTCTCCTGGGAAAAAAAAAAAAATCTGAAAAGACAGAGATGGAAGCTTTGAGATATAATTCAATAGAATAGAGGTTGCTGGCATGGTGGGTATGGCATTCACTTGTGCTGAAGTTGTAGGGCTACTGCATTCACATGCATTTGATCATAAAAGTTATAGAGCACCCTGCACCCTGCTCTTTTATTGTACCTAGAAATGTGTTTGTGTAAGATACTGTTTTCTGGTTTGTTGCCTTTTGGTTTATATACCCTAGAATTTTTTTTATTTTTTTTTTTTAAGCCTAAAATGAAGTTGATGTGGGAGTTTCACATCCTGTAAACAAGATAAACATGTGATGGTCCTTTTTAATTCCTCCACATGTTCCTTAAATATACAGGAAGAAGAAGAATTAGGTAAACAAAACAGCTGAGTGACTACGCTAGGAAAGCTACTACCAGTGACAATTCGGTTTTTGGGAATTTTTAATAGATGGTAGTAAAAGATAAAACCTAAAAATATTCTGTGTAGCTGGCTTGTTTTCATTCACTCTCTCCCTGGTTTGAAACCATTAATGTTTCATTCTGTTATGAGTATGCATTTGTGGGACTCAAAGAATTTCATCTTAATGTGATGCTAAACACGGAGGAGCAATGATAGCTACTAACTAAATGTTCTGCAATATATTATTAACCAGAGCACTGTATTGTTGAAAAAAAAGAAGAAAAGAAAAACATGTTTCCTAAACAACAAGTGGAAAACAAAACCTGAGTTAGTTTAGCTGCAGCTAAATACAATGAACTGTATGATTCTGAAAAATTTCATCTCTTGTTCAAACACTGAAGTTGAAAAGAAAATCAAGATATCTGAGCTTTGGCACTGTGTATTTATTAACTGATTTTTTCTTAAGTGTTTCATGTAACATTTTCCTTTTAGCAAAATAATTTCCTACCCCCATCAAAATCTCTGAAGTCCAATGCATTTCATACCAAGCTGCTGATAAATTATAAAGTCACTGTTAAAAAAAAAAGGACCATAAAAACTAGAAGTAGGCAACAAAATCTTATGCATTTAAATAACAGTGTGCTGGTTTTTAAGTTGATGAGAACTTTTTTTTTTGCTGGGGACTCAGTCAGCTGGGACTGAATATTTTAAATGGCATCACACAAAGCCTTCAAAACACTAAAAACCCAACTAAAATCCAAGTGGCACTTTTCTCCTGAGCATTAAGAAGTTATGAAAATAAAACCAAGTGATAATACCATAGTCAGAAACTTCCAGAATATAATAGCCATTCACAATTGGCTAGACAAGCGAACACTGGAAATTGCAAACCAGCATACTGGGCTCTTATCAATGATTTGAACATTATTCTTAACTAATGTCACAAGTTCAGTCCTGCCAATATATTCCACCAGTTTTGGTCAAACTGAAAAAATGTTAGAGGAAACCTCCTATTATTTACGAATGTCTCGTGTCAAAGCAGTAGAAAGTACAGGGAATCAGTAACGTCTCACGTAACAGACCTCTTCAAAGATGAACACTGAATCACAGAATGGCTTAGGTTGGAAGGGACCTGAGAGATCATCTAATCCAACCTCCCTGTCATGGGCAGAGACACCTCTCAACTATATCAGGGTACACAAGACTCTGTCCAACCTGGCCTTGAACACCTCCAGGGAGGGGGCAGACACAACGTCTCTGGGCAATTTATTCCAATGTCTTGCCACCCTCGTGCTGAAGAATTTCTTCCTAAGATCTAATATAAATCTGTTCTCCTTCAACTTAAACCCATTTCCCCTTGTCCTATCAGTCAATGCTCTTGTAAAACATACTAATGACAGAGTTATCACTTAAAAATCTGGGTATGGTTTCTAGTATATACTAATGTTACTCTTCCATTCCCTGTAAAAGCAGCCTTCTAACACTTAAAAAGAGTTTGTTAGCTGAACAACACTTGGAGAAAGAATATCCAAAAAAAGTGAAAACGTGAAGGTTTTGAAAGTCTATATGGTATCTTATACATTCATCTTTATAAAATACAGTCCTCTGAATGTAATACATTTACTGTTGATATAGTAACAGTCATTACTATAATGACTAAAAAAACATTGCCACACTTTTAAGGACCCAATTAAACCTGCTATACCTCCACCTGTAACTGTTGATGCATGCTTCATATTATCCCTTGGATTATTGATAGGAATATTGAGGTCTATCACCAATTTTAGATGTAGAAAATCAGAATTATTTCATGTGATAATCAAAGGTAATGCCCTGTTTGTGGTGTGAAAACACTTCTTTAGATCGATGACAGTCTGGATAGATAGTCTCATGAGTAACACAAGATTAGGAAATCATCAGGAAAAAGTATCAATCGATATTTGGAGGCTGGTTTTGGTATTTCCTGTGCATCCCAAATTAATGGTAGCTCTGTTATAAATGTTCTGGTTTCTGTCAGAGATGAAGAAAGAAACAAAAATGCATCTTTACAATACAACTATACCTACTGGGGGTCCCTGTCTGATTGAGCAATCACAGGATTATAGCAGGTGTCTTTGAGAGTTAAAGCACAATATAATAAAAAAGCCTTAAAAGACAAGCTTGGTATGTTATTACAGAGTCTGAGGGTATGAACACAAACCACAAAAGGTCAATTAATGGTCATCAAAGGCATACAACTGTGAGAAATGGATTAAACACATTTTAGGTTATAACAGAGGAAAAGGAACATACATTAAACATATAAACAACCTAAATATGCTGAAAATACAATGGAGGTAACAAGAAGGGTTGAGAATAACAGCCTATACAAAAATGAGAGCAGGGGAAGAAGACAGAGGAAAAATGGATCCAGCTGTGCCTGTCTTGGTTTGGGTTGCTGCACCCAAACAGTGCCCAAGGGTCTTCCCTCTCCCTTGGCAGAGAAGACAGCACTGCAATTCACCACATTTCACTATTCCAACTCAGCAATTGTACATAAAGTGTTATCTTTTGCTGTGTAGCTGGGTTAAGCAAATAAGAATTTGGCAGAACAGCATGTGTCTCTGAGTGTTTTCTGCTCCAATTTTCCCACATGACAAAGTGATTGATACTGTGGCACTGAGACACAGTAAAGTGAGATGCAACAGGTGAATAATGATACTGTGTTACTTGTGGAGTCTATTTATATGTGACCTTCCTACCACTCTAAATAGTGACATCTGCATCATAATTATTAAATCATACCTGAGTGACACCTACATCTTCAGTGAAAACAATGGAGATGTTAGTAACTGCAAACGAAGATTGGGACAATATGTAACTTTTTTTTTTTTTTTTTTTTTCCCCACTGTGAAGTTTGCAACCAAGCCTCCCTGGACTATTCACAGTGCTTGTCTTTTGGTACCCAGACTCCCTAAACTGTTCAACAGAAACAGAAGGTACCCGAATTAGACTCCTACTCATAGCCTTGGGAAGACCATCACTGTTTCTTGATGATACCTGAACCATAGCTAACCCAGCTGTCCAATTTAGGCACTTAGACGTTTAATATTAGGTCCTAGGAATACTTCTGTATGTTTTCAGGCTAGAGTTATTATTACTTCAATATGTACAACACAGTAGCATTTGTTGTAGTATATCAGCAGTATTCTCTAATGCCAACCTGTACTGTCAAACAGCTATGGGTTAATGTTTCCCTCTTTACTGAAAACACTCTCAAAACAAGAGTAGAAAATCAAAAGCAAGTTTAACAAGAGGATTTCTCCCACAACCTTTAAAAAAGAAATGGGTCGAGTCACAACACCAGAGATGGCATTTTAGTATGAATTTATACCTGAAACAGTAAATCTACCTATAACATGTCAGCAAACAAGAGGCTGTAATTCAACTCTCATTCAATTATAATGTACTGTTTCAGGGTCATTTTTTGTTACTTGAGCAAATGAGGTTTTCTGTCTCATCTAGCTGAGCACTGAGCACAGATATATGGGAGAAAAAAAAAACCCTACCAAGCAAACAGAAAGTAGGAAGATTTTTAAGGTTCTAAGTTTTATGGGTCTTTTTTCACAAGAAAATAATTCCTACTTACTAGTAAAAACTTGTATTGAAATATTTTTTTGTAAAAGGATGGGTATCTGAACAATGAAGAATGTCATGTTGAAAAGTGGTACAAGTAACTGGGCCAGATGCTGTTATTAACATTGACTTTCAAATTATTATGAACATAGGCATTTTGTTTTCAGTACACATAATTCATTGGTGCTGGACAGCAAAACACATGTGATTAATATGATCATATATAAATAAATATTGTCACACTCCAGTTTTAAAACAGCACAGTACAATTCCTCTAAGATACTGTTATCAGGCACCAGTAGCGTGACTCCTTTTCCACTTACATTTATCTCCTGAGAAACGCCTGTTGTGGCAAGTAAAAGAAATGACCCTCTGTGTTGGGTTTGTGTGTGGTGGGGATTTGGTAGGTGGCTGAAGGGCTACAGGAGTGGCTCCCGGAAGAAACATCTAGAAGCTCCTGCATCTCCCAGTTGGACCCACCTCTGGCCAAAGCCAAGCCAATCAGTGAATCAATTATCTGTGATAACTTATTTAAGAGGGAGAGACCTTGCATATCAGTGAGGAAGGAGCAGGGGAAGCACTCCAGAGCAGCCATTCTGCTGTAGTCCGTGGTGAGATGGCAGGATACTCTCTGCAGCACATGGAGGTTAATGTTGGAGCAGAATCCTGTCTGCAGCCTGTGGAGGATCTCACACTGGCAGAGCAGGTGGCTGTGCCTGAAGAAGGCTGTGACTCTGAGGGAAACTCCCATAATCCAAGAGGAAATGGTCAGTGACCTACTACACCACTTAGACATACATAAGTCTATGGGGCTCGGTAGGATTCACCCAAGGGCATTGAGGGAGATGTGGAAGTGCTCACCAAACCACTTTCCATCATTTACCAGCACTCTTGGCTAAACAGGGAGGTCCTAGTTCACTGGACATTAGCAAATGTGATGCCCATCTATAAGAGGGGCCAGAAGGAGGGTTCATGGAACTACAAATTTGTCAGTTTGACTTCAGGGAAGATTATGGAGCCGATCATCTTAAGAACCATCATGCAACACATACAGGACACCAGATGATCAGGCCCAGTCAGCATTGGTTTAGGAAAGGCAGGTCCTATTTGACTAACCTGATCTCCTTCTAAAACAAGGTGTCCGTCTTAGTGGATGAGAGACAGGTTGTGCCTACCTGGACTTTAGTAAAGCCTTAGAGACTGTTTCCTACAGTATTCTACTGAAGAAACTGGATGCTTATGGCTTGGATGGGTGTACTGTTCAGTGGGTAAAAAACTGGACGGTAAGGCCTGAGGAGTGGTGGTGAATGGAATGAAATCCAGTTGGCAACTGGTCAGAAGTGGTGTTCCCCAGGGCTCAGTATGGGTGATCAGGTGGCCAAGAAGGCCAACAGCATCCTGGCCTTTATCAGAAATAATGTGGCCAGCTGGATGAGGGAAGTGATTGTCTTCCTCTGTTTGACACTGATGAGGCTGCACCTAGAACACTGTGTTCCATTTTGGGTTCATCAATACAAGAAGGACGTTGAGGTGCTGGAGCATGTCTAGACATGGGCAATGAAGCTGGTGAGGCGTCTAGAGAGCAAGTCTTATGAGGAGCAGCTGAGGGAACTGGGGTTGTTTAGCCTGGAAAAAAGGAGGCTTGAGGGAGACCTTATCATTTTCAACAACTACCTGAAAGGAGGTTGTAGCAAGGTGGGGGTCAGTCTCTTCTCCCAAGTAACAAGTGTTAGGAAAAGAGGAAACAGCCTCAAGTTGCACCAGATGAGGTTTAGATTGGACATTAGGAAAAATTTCTTTATCAGAGAACCCCAAAAAGGGTTATTAAGCACTGGAACAGGCTGCCCAGGGAACTGGTGGAGTCACCATCCCTGGAGGTATTTAAAAACTGTGTAGATGTCGTGATTAATGACATGGTTTCATGGTGGATTTGGAAGTGCTGGGTTAATGGTTAGAACTTAAAGGTCTTTTCCAGCCAAAGCAGTTCTATGATTCTGTGATTCTTTGCCAGTGGGTCCATCTTTTGGAAAGACATAGTGATTTTTTGTCATCTCCATGCATCACATTCCATGGTGTCTAAAACTGTGTATTGGCTTTAATGTCAAAAGCCACATAAGAAGATGCTTTCAGGGATCACTTGTTTTCAGTACGATGGCTGTTTTAGAGATGTCTTTCTATGATACACAGTTTCTTAGTCTGTTGGGTTTTTTTTCAGTAACAGAGGTTGTTACTCTAAGTGATGGCACTACAGGAAAGAATCCATGAAGAGCATTATGTAGTTAGCAACATACCAAGTCACTAGAATTTTATAGTGAAAAAAATAAAATAGAATGACAATGAACATTGTTGGCATTTGAAAAAAAGTATTAGTTGCCAGCAGAACCATTGTAACAATTTTACTGTCATGTCATCCTAATACTACATTTTCCCTTGTACTTTCCTTCTGAACAGTTGGTTAATGGAAATGAATATAGCTTGCTAAGTGTCCTCAAAAGCAACATGGTGAGCAAAGAGGTCAAAAGACACAAAGGAAAAAGCCTTAGGCAGCATTCACCATGGAAGAAAAGGAAGATAAGGAACATGTGCTCTTTTCCCTCTCAAATATGTAAAGGGTTCCACAAGTTAGTTACATGTGTGAGAATGTGAGAAGACAGTGATTTGGACTTATTGGAATTCATATTCTACAGAAGCAAAAAGATCTCTTGAATACGTGACAATTAGGGAGAAGAGTGGAATGGTGCCTGTGATTTTTGATTAATTTATATTAATGGAACCCTGATGCTACTCTACTAATTTGAATTATTGTACTTATTCATTTATGTAGCAAATGTATTTGCATTACCCTCATTCTTCCACCTCCTTCTCTCAAAAGTACAAGGTAAATTTCAACATACAGAACTCAGCAAGCTATTTGTCTGAAAAAGGAAACCAATGAGTAAATCATCTTTCACTAAACATTTTTTAAATGATATTAAAGATTTTTTTGTCAACATTTTTGATTTGTGTCAGTTACAGCATTTGCATCTTCAGCTGGCAGTTCATTAAATGAGGAAATCACACATTCCATCATATCAAGTGTTTGACTAAAAGAATGAAAAATGGCAGGCTGTTATCACATCTGTTTATTGTTATTTTAATGTGAAATGATCAGCTGCACTGACAACAAAATTCATTTCTGGTTAACATGAAGAAGGCACAGCTTGTGAACAGCTTAATAGGAATATTTGGGGATCAATCTTGCTACCATTTAAATTAATGGGATTTTTTCCATTGAGTTCAATGGAAACAAGACCATATCCTAATGTAGTGCACTCATAATTATACTGATATAATTTGAAATTTCAGAGATAGCAAAGGAAATAGCACAGTCAAATTGATTTAGTGTAGACAGGAAGGTGATGGATCTTCTCTTGGGCTCCTAGAACTTCTGCTAATAAAAAATAACTGCACCTACCCATTTAACTATGCATACATAAAAACCTGTGAATTTATATATTATATTCCAGAGCTTTCCAAAGATCTGTTTATTTATTTATTTTCAAAATGGTATCACCTGAAGTATAACACTAGATTATAGTCATGAACATTGGAAATTCTAACTTTTCTTACTCTGTCTAAGTCCATGGAAATGTACTCTTTTCCAGAGAGATGATATCACTGCCTTGAGAGAGAAAACACTTTTTCCTTTACAGAATTCAGTGCTATTTCTTTACAAGGTCTGACTTTTCTTTCTCTTAAGGATTAAAATCATAGTTAACAACTGGATCACTGGCATTCCAAGGAACAGCGTTGTTTGTACAAGACCTTGTAAAGTTCATGGCATGTGCAATATACAT
This sequence comes from Megaceryle torquata, assembly GCA_024611175.1. Lineage (NCBI taxonomy): Eukaryota > Metazoa > Chordata > Aves > Coraciiformes > Cerylidae > Megaceryle > Megaceryle torquata. The sequence continues at coordinate 167,808 of JANIJG010014892.1, forward strand.
AGGAATTTCCTAATGGTCACAAAGTTGTGGAGGTTGATTGCAGAATTTTACAGGAACATTTACAATGATCACTCAGTCAGTCATGTGTCTTCGGCCACTGTTTCTCCATCTCTGAAAGCTTAGACCTTTCACTGTCATCAATCTTTTTTTCATACCATCCAAATGCTACCCTAGCTAACCTCACTCTCTCATATGTCTGTGTTCTTCCACACACAACTTCATTCTCTTCCTCTTTATTCCTATTTCACACTCAGTTGGCCCTGTTAATCTCGAAGGCACCAGAGCTTTTGGATAAGTTTTAGGTCCTATATATGTGTCAGTATAATAGGTAACCACTGCTAAGTAGTCACCAGAGAGCAGTGCAAGTTTCTAGGAGAAATGTCTTTCTCCACAGTAGGTGAGAGATAAGGTAGTCAAGAGCCACCTCATAAGGTAGGAGAGAAGTGAAGTGAGTAGAAAGTTCAACCATTATTTTTTTCCTCATTTTTGAGTTCCATGTAGACTAGAGTACAGCTATCAAACAAGTTTATTCACTAGCTACTTTCTAGTTCAGATACAAGGGAGTATGAATAGGGAGAACTACAGAGAAATGCAGAATTGGTATTCAAAGCTGAGCTTCATTAATTTCTTTGAAGTAAAACATATTTGTAGGCAGAAATTAGAAGATATTTTAGAAAGAATATTTTAGTTCAACCAATGACATCAGTTGGTAGCTCAAGAGAGAGGGAAGTTAGGTTACTTGGACTGTACAACTGTCTTCAAATGTTTTCAAATCTGAACTATCTCCATTAAATTAATTCAAAATAAAAGTGCATTTTTCAAGTTGGATGACATGAAAGGCTTTCTAAAATCACAGATTAAATTAAAGGAAGGAAACTGTAAGTACTGTTCTGGATGCTGGTTTAACTGATGGCTGCCAGCTTTCTATTCTTGTATTTTGCATGTCACTTCCTCATCGAGTTTTGTTTTCTTCCTTAACTTAATAAAATGATCAGATTTTTCTTTCAGAAATGAGATTGAGAGTATAGTATTGCCTGGATCCACTAACTCATTTCCTCTTTTAAGAAGGTCAGTTGGTTCTTTTCTGGCTTATGGTTTTTCCCTAAAATATTCTAAAGCCTCTTTTATGATAAAGTTTTGCTTTGTTTTCTGCTTTATCAAAAACAATGAATTAAAATGCTTTTTAAAAGTAAAATTAACTATTTCAATTTTCAACTTCTTTATTCCTTAATAGTTTATGATTCTATACTTCCAACAAAATAACGGCACTCATTCAGAAGCAAACAAAAACTGTATAATTTAGAGGTGCAATTTAAATAATGTTAATTTCCAGCTGCAAAGACCTGGTCACTATTACTGTGCTAGGAATGGGAAGTCATAAAGAACTCATCTTTCATGAAAGGATAGTCATACTAATGTGAGTGAAGCAGATGTCTCAGCAGATCAATAATATCCCCTTGACAATCACTAACATATGCCAAAACATAACATCTGAAAAACAATGAGGAAGAACAAGACAATAAGCACCTGTTACACTATCACAGTTTTATCGTTAAGGTGACACCAAGTAGCTCAAGCTGAATATAAATCGGCCAACAGAAAACTTCTATATTCTCCTTATATATTTGGTCTAAATTTAGAGGAAGAAAATTCAAAGACCACCACTATAGTGCATGGAAGGCATGGGTCCAGCAGTAAGGGAAAAATAACAGAATATTCTGGTTTTAAGGGTTCAGAAAAATTAGTAGACTTGAGAATAGATTCAGTTACAGTGAGATTCTTAGCTAAATTATTCCAAGATCCTGATTCTGTTGCTCTTGTATTATTTTTTCATTTATTCCTCAAGCTTATTTGTTAGTATGTGGAAGAAATGGTAGAACCTATATTTAAAAAGTAATAAAATCAGACAGGAGCATGTTCCTTGATATAAGGTATAATCATGAACAAGGATAGATGATAGGAAGAAGCTGTAAGAGTGACTTGCTTAGAAGACAATGGAGGAACTTTAATTTCTCCACCACTGTCTATTGCAGATACTAGCTAACATCTCAACATCAGCAACACTGACAGCTCCATCTGGTTAACTATATAGGCTTGCCAAAACTGTTCAAGTCAAATAGAAGTTCTTAACATTTATTATCGCTTATTTAATTTTAGTAAAACATTCCTAACTTTGTAAATTATTAAAAAAACAATATTATAAACCCCAAAATTATTCATAAACAATGCAGAATTGCATGCTCAGAATTCAAACCAGTTTCTGAAGAAAAGGGGTTGTATGAGAATTACAATGCATCTCAATGTCTATCAAGCCGAGGTTCCTCAAAAAGAACAAGTGGAAATCCTGAACACTCATTTAAAACCATTTTTGCCAGAACCCTGAGGGTGCTAACAGTCCATAATGGCATGTGCAGCATACGATGGGGTCTTGCCCCATCTACTGCCTAAAAGAGCCCCATTTCAGCTCACTTCAGAGCCCTCAGTCCCTGATTGAGCAGTGTTGTAGGTGTGTGGATGTCTTTGATGGTCCAGAGACCTGTGGTGCCGGTCGCTCATCTCCTCAAAGGACCCTTTGGACATAAGCAGCTGCAGCCTGTCTGCAGTTCTGTCTTTGGACTTGGCTTCTGGATGGACTTTGGACCTATGGAATAGCCTTGTCTCCAGCCCTGTTTCTGGCCACATCTCCTTGGTCTGGGCTGGAGCCTCTGGGCAGGCCCTGAACCTGGTTCATTGATTGTTTTTTCTGCATTCTGCCTCCATACAGCTGTGCATCATAGATGAGAGGACAACCTGCACTGGGTCACTGTGGCTCTTTGGCCCTGAAGAATCAGTCAGCCTTCTGCACCCTGACTTTTTTTTTTAACTTCCATATATGTAATGATAGATGAAGAAATATTAACTACTTATTTTGTGACTAATTCAGCTGAGATCAAAATATTGAACTTATGCTATAATAATCACAGAATAATAGAAAAATAGGTCTTGAAGGAGCCATGGGAGGTCATCTAGTTAATCTACTTAGCCCTCAGGTAAGATAAATGGTATCTACATTGTTTCAAAGAGCTGTTTGTCTGATTAGTTCTTAAAAACCTTCAGTGGTGGAGGTTCCATGACTTACCAAGAAAACTATGACAGTTCTTCATTGACTTTGACATTTTAAAGTGTTTTCCAAAAGTGAAATAGGTCAACTTTTCCAGATATCTAATCTATCTCATTCATTTCTTCTGTACTATCTCCACTGCACTGCGTAGTTCTTGAAGTACAATGCCCCAGACTTCAGTTTTTAGCTGGCTATTCTAGCAGAGGCCTCATTTATTCCTAAGTACAGGATGACTTCACTATCTTGCCGGCTATACTTCAACATTGTTCTTTCTTTTTTTCATAGCACTGTGGGCTCATGCTTGGATTTTTCTGAAAAATTGATACCAAAGCAGCTGTCCTCATTTTGTATCACTGCAGTAAATAATCCCTGCTTTATATTTTCATACGCTTTGCCACTTTGTCATTATAATTTTGCATTCTGATCCCATTCTCCAGTGTGTGAGCTGTCTCTCCCAGTTTTGGATCATATGAAGATACAATAAACTCAGACTCTATTCCATCATCTAGGTTGTTAATAAAAGTATCCTAGACAGTGTACTGCATCAAATATAAGACACATGACAGCTAGTGCTTTTCTCCTCTAGTCTATCTGACTTTTGTCTCTAGAATTTTTCTGAGGATTGATGATAACTGACAACAATTGCCAGATTCTTCTCTTTGTTCTGTTTACAGTCAAGCACTATGATTGCCTTTTTCCAATTCTCTTAATAACTTTTTTTCTTCTGCAAGATCTCACACATAACTGTGAAGAGTTCTGGATGTGGACAGATACAGTCTAGCAATAAAGTTCATGTCATGAAACTGCACAGAAGAGTTGTACTGCATACACAGCAGAAAATCCTGGAGCTCTCTCCTCTAGGCATGAATCATGAGATACCCCGGGCTGTGCCAAAATGGCATAATGCCATGCATTTTTTGCAAAACTAATCACCAGGGAAGATCAAAATTGTTTAAATAAAAGGGGAAAAATTTGTACTGCAACTGGCAGCCACACAGGACACGTGGCACATGCTGTGATTGAAACATCATCTACCACAAAACACAGACTGAGCAAAGATGATGATGAGTCACATTTACTAAACATAACATTATTAGTCATCTAATAAAAATTAGTCTTTGGAACAAAAATGAGGATGAACTCTTAAAAAATAATTTAAAAAATAAACAAGCTAAACCAAGGAACAATGTTACATTTTGGATAAGGGCTGCACACAGCTAGCAACATAGCACATTAGTTCTCAACACTGAGAGGAGAAAAATTCACTTATCAAAATGTATCAATCCTCCACACAACAGAAAACTCTATGAGAGACTTGTTAACAGCACACAAGAGCAGCTGCACCGTTCATAAACTCACTAGGGACACAGTACTGGTGTAACAAGAAATACTAGGTCTAGAAATGTCAGAACAATGAACCAGGGAATTGTCACATAGCTAGAACTGATTGCTATCACAAATATTAGTATCTGTAATTACAAGACAATTAACAAATCAGTACATTTGAGAACTGGGCTCAAATCCTGACAGGAACCTATTAGATCTCCCAGTAAACTAGAAAAAGCTGTTAAAAAAACTATGATCAGACTTCAGAGTTACACAAAATACTTGGAAAAATCTCTCCTGAAAACTGGTATTTAATGAGTATATACAAATTTAATCCAATAATGTTACTTAACTTTTCATTCTGTTTAATGATATTATGCTGAAATGTAACTTTTTAAACTAAAGCAAGCAGCAAAACCTGGAAAATATTCACTGCATCCTGGACAGAGAGAGTTCTGAATGTTCAAGTAAAAAAAATCCAGATTTCATCTGACTCAAAGGATTTTGTTTGTGTCTACATCTGTATTCAAAATTAAAAGTAAATATTTCTATCTGTCATATAATATATACTCTCCACCTATATGAATCAGAGCCATCCTCATTAGTAGCAAAGCACCCAACAGGAGCTTGGATACATCAGTGAAGCCCCTTCTTCTCTCTGCCACAAAACTGAATTCATTTAAAATGACAGCTAAAACTTAGTATGAAGTCCTTCATGAACTTAAGTCCCTGACAGAAAATGTAATGATTGCAGTCCAGCCAGCATTTCATGTCTTATCTCTTCTAATCATTCTCATATAAGAGTAGATTTCCAGCCTTACTTTTAAACTTCCTTACAAAGGTAGCAAACCAGAGTTTTACTATATTGATACTACCAGTGGGATGATAAATCATGTAAAAAGCAAAAGTTTATGCATTGGGAACTATAATGTAATAAATTCCCCAAACACTTACATCTGAATGCTATGCAAACAAGATGGAAAGGTGACCTTGGAGAAACAGTCCTTAACAAATAAGAGTTATTAGCTATTCAGTACACACATAGTGCCTTACAAACATTGTAAAACTATATGCAAAGGCATTTGTTTTCCTTTCAGTCTCTCTGTCAAACATTCAGAATTTATCTGCAATGCTCCATTTTTTTTGAATGTACCCCAAAATACTATTTCCTGTTTATTAAAGGTTTCACATTTCATTTTTAAATAAGCAGTAATTTTTTCCCAGCAATTTCCTAGGTCCCACCATATTTCACTCTCATGCTTTTTATCTTTTGCTTTATAATTGGAAAAAGGAACACAAAGAGAAGATTTTGAAAATACATGCCAGTGCAGGATGTTGCTGATGGAATGCTTTATCAGTCTTTATTAACATCAACTGTTTGATTTTTATTTGATGTCCTTCTGTGCTGGGCACTGCACAGGCAGAAGTTAAAAGACAATTTATCCTTTGGAATTTATCGCCTCCTGTTGGTTGGATTACAATTGTGATTGTAAAACAATGAACAAAGACAAGACAAAGGGGATCCCAGGAGTGACTGACTAATTCAATTTTGAGCCTGCAGAGACTCTTTTAGGTAGGATATGTGAAAAAGTTATCACAGGCTATATAATCATCCTGTAAGTAGAGTCTTTTAACAATTTATTAATGGCTTATTGATTACATAAATTATAAGTTATCCTATTGTTTTGCTTTTTGTATCTCATTTCATTACTTCTCCAATCCCTTATGGCAAGCAAGCAACAGTCAATAGCCAGAGTAATCTATAATGCACCATAAATTGCACAGACACTTGTGGAATGCCATACTATTTAGTCAAGGTCTCGACTAATGGTCAGTTCAACAATATGAGCCTTGTCTATATGCAGCCTGCTGTACCATGAGAAAAAAACAAAACAAACCAAACCAACAAACTAGCTAGACTGTTCTTGAAATCTCTTCAGAACAGGAAGCAGTAGAATTAGATTTCTGGAAATATTACAGTGTTTGTAATGGCAGAATCTGCTGCAATTGAGGTTGCAAAGTACTTTCCAATCTAGTTCCTGTTTTTACATCCTCATTTTAAAATATTCACCCACTGGGCTTGAGATTTTCCAGGCTTCTTTGGTAAAAAACCTATTTGTTGATAATATATATTTACAAATACACTTTGTACTATTTTGAATTTTTAAAGAAACAATTTTAAATCTTTGTTTTTCCAAGGGCTATAGAACAAGTGTCCCAGCAATGCTGTCACCCTGTCAGTCTCACTGTTGCACAAATTTGATCATCTGTGAAAAAACTAAAAAATTTTTTACAATAGGCATTTGAACCAGCAGAAAAACCCCTACTTCATTCAGCAGGACCAGCACTTCACTCAAGCTTCGAAAGCTTAAGAGTGATACACAGGTGATCTTTAGAGAGGAGTATATCCTTCATCCAGTTTGTAATACAAGGGTTTTTTCACTAAAAAGTGGAAGTGTCTGAGTGCTATATTGATCACATGAAACACAGGCTCGAAAGAAGAGGCAAGTGTGGCTCAGACAGAACACATTAAGTAGAGCAGATCCTGCTCTTCATAACCTTTTTCTTTTATGGTCTCACCTTCAGTCTCTTAGCTATTAGTTCAAACTCTTCCCAGGATTTCTTTCTTTCTTTCTTCGAACGAGGCAGCATTAAAATTATCTAGGGCCTTGAAAGCTGCTTAAAAACTTAACCTCTCTAAAGCCTCATACATTTTACATTATCTGAAATAGTAGTCTGCCTAACATTAGTTAAAAACAAACAAACAAACAAATAAAAAAACAACACAAATTTGGTGGCTAAGTAGCCAAAAGGGAGTTAGCATAATTTATTAATATCTTGCATTTAAGGTTATATACCAGGAGATAGGATATTAGCCTGAAATCTAGATGCTTCAGAGTTTTCAAATCTTAATAATTTAAGATTTTTTTTTTTAAGTAAATTTAAGTAAATGTTGGCTGCATGTAAATTGAATTATAACCACACTACATAATATCCTCTGAGCACCTGACCTGTAAAGACATCCAGAACAGAGACTTGGCCAAAGCATTCTGTGGCTTGTTATCATGTCACAAACCTGACTGTCCTTGCCCTGGAAACCAGGGAACCCAGAGGTCTAAAAAACAGGAGGGAGAAAAAGGCATGACTGCATCCAAACTCTAAGCTTGAAAGTTTAGAGGTAGCTATAGGAAATATTGTGCCTACTTTTTTCCTTTCAAAAGTGAGAAAAATTTCTCTTGAGGGTGGTAGGAAGTATTTACCCATGACAGCAATGGGGTCATTTTCATTAGACATGTAAACAGTCAGCCTCAATGTACTTGGTTCACCAGTCCACAAGCTCTTTTACATAGAGTATTTCTGCACTCAGTTATTTTCCACAATACTTTTGTTTCTAAACCTGGCTTTTTGGAAATAATATATTTCTACTTTTAAGATTTTTCCTTAGAAGGGACAGTGAGCTAACAACTATGTGCCAAACTTCAAATATTTTTTTAATGGAAATATTTGTTAAAATTTAAAGCTGAACTGGACATATATGTTAATCCTGGTTGCTGTAGTATGTTGTCACAGCATCTGAGTTCTTTGTGCTGTTTGCATGAGTAATGGGGCTTTCTAGGAATCAAACAGAGATCTCTATGGGAAAGAAAATACAAAATAGTTAGAAGTCAGGACCCCGGAATCATGGGATTGTTTCAGGCTGTTGTCTTTCTTCAGACCCTATAACGAACAGAAGCACTTCAAAGAGAAGAGGAGTAACATGAATAGGGAGGGATTTCAAGCATCTGATACAACTTCCAGATGTGGGATTTGCTGACCACAAGGAATACAAATGAACGGTTCACAATGTACCTGGCTGTGAACAACTGCTATTAATGTAAAAATGTAAAGACAAAGAAACATGGAAAAAAAAGGAGTAAGAAATGTACACAATGAAAAAATTGCATAAGATCACCAGGGAACCAGCCCAAATCCTGTACTTCACACCAAATTTTCTATTTTGACAGACTTGTTACACCAATGAACAATATCGATCCTTTCCTATGTAGATTTAAGCAGCAGACATATAAATCCTATAATCCAGCTGTATCCTGGGCAGCATTAAAAGAAGCATGGCCAGTGGATTGAGTGAGGTAATTCTGTCCCTCTATTCTGCTCTTGTGAGACCCCAACTGGAATACTGAGTCCAGCTCTGGAGCCCCCAACACAAGAAGGACATGGGTCTGTTGGAGTGAGTCCAGAGGAGGGCCCTGAAGATGATCAGATTCCTGGAACACCTCTCCTCTGAGGACAGGTGGTTGTTCAGACTGGAGAAGACAAGGCTCCAAAGAAACCTTATTGTGGCCTTCCAGTACCTGAAGGGGGACTACAGGAAAGCTGGAGAGGGACTTTTTACAAGGGCTTGTAGATCACTACAAGGACAAGGGGTGATGGCTTCAAACTATAAGAGGGGAGATTTAGATTAGAAATTAGGAAAAAATTCTTCACTCTGAAGGTGGTGAGACACTGGAACAGGTTGCCCAGGGAAGGTGTGGATGCCCCTTCCCTGGAAGTGTTCAAGACCAGGCTGGATGGGACTTTGAGAAGCCTGATGTAGTGGGAGGTGTCCCTGCCCATGGTAGGGGGATTGGAACTGAATGATCTTTAAGGTCACTTTCAACCCAAACTATTCTGTGATTCTATGAAATAGAAAAAATGTATCTGTTCATGCTGTAAAAAAAAAGAGAGACACTATAAACACTATTGTCTCTTTGATCTCAAGCATTTTCTCTTACTCCATCACCTTTCAACATTCTGACATTCTGAAAATGACAAATTAATGAGATTAGTGACCAGCAATTCAGAAATAAATAGGTCACACTGAAAAAATATATTTGTAGTATCACACTTTTTTTTGTTTGTTTGTTTGTTTTGGGGGTTTTTTTTAGTATTTAAACATTTCCTACACTGATATGCCCCAGCCTGGGTCAGACACTTGTTTACTTGTCAGTGATATTTATACTCAGTTATTCCCAATAGGCTCATGCTGGCATGTTTAAAAATAGAATCAGTGCTACATTTCAAATTTCTTTGCAAAGCAGGAGAAAAAAAACTTTTTTTTTTTTTTTAATATGAAAATCCTTATTTTAGAGGGACACAGTTTCAGAGAAGTACTCAGGCAAATGATAAAATGTAACTGTGTCTTGGTTTTACAACTGAAAGACTGAACAGATGGTTCAAGAATAGTACCAAGTGAGCTTAACATTTGTGAACTCTACAGAACATGGGTAGAGAGTTGTGTTATCAACCATTAACACTGAAACTCTCAGAAGCCCAGTTTAAACTTTTTTTTTTTTTCATAACATGTATTTATAGTCTCCCTAAGTTCATGTTCAATGAGAATCGAAATGTACAACTCCAACGGCATAAATACATTATTAGACTACAATAGGTCACCCAAAAAAAAAGGCCTTAGATTGGTCAGCACTTGTTAAATGCAAAGCCCAATCCTGTTACCAAGAAATTTTCTTGACTTAAGAGGTTTTCTTGCCTTAACCCTCTGAAAGATAATTTAAGCAGGTGAAATGCTAGGAAAATGTGAAGTTTCTTTTTATCCATATTGAATATCTTTCAATTGAGGGCAGGGTGTTTGTGTGTGATGCATATGAACAAAATAATGAAAATTAACAAATTATTCCTGTGTTTGAAAGGTATAATTCTTATTTATATCCTCATGTTTCACACTGACAAAAGCTTTGCAGTAATACAGAACTATCATAGTGACTTTATGTGCAGAAAAGTTTTGATAAATATGCTGCTATTTCTGAGTTCACTACAACTGATGAATATTCAGTTATAAACTGTTAGCAATTGAATGTATTTACAAACTTTCGGTTTGCCACAGTGATCAAAGGTGAATCTGTTCAGAGCATTTAAGGTCTGCATATACGTTCACCCTGCCTGCTCTCTGCCAAGACAAATCTTTCCAGTACATTGCTCTTGCGCTTTCATTGCTTTTCACAAAGTGCATCCACCCCAGCCTCTTACTTTCTAATTCCTACTTACTCGAGTAATAAATTTATCACCTCTCTAGCCTCTTACACATCATTCCCTTCAGTCATCACCTGAGCAACACTGAACATCTCACTACACATATCTGAGAAAGACTCTACCACAATTTAGCAGTGTACCTTTATTGCTTTACATGACATAGTTGCCTGTGACAGCAGCATACTGGGCTCCATGGCCAGGACATCCTTTGCAATCCTTGTCCTCACACTGTGCTGTGCCGCACGTGGTACAAGAGAGAGAGGAGAAGTCTGGCAGGTGAAGCCATTTCTACTCCCACTGTCCCCAGCATCTCTGTTGAATCTCAAGATGGCAATCCCAGTAATAACATCCTAAAGTGACTATCTCTAAAAATCTTTTGTTTAACTGGGACAAGAAGACCAGCTTTTGTCTCCACTTAACTGCACCACAAAGACAGCCAAGACACATATCCTTAAGCTGATAAAAAGAAAATGTAGCAGCATGGGTGAATAAGTGGGTAATATTTTTAGCATCTGGGATTACCGAGAACAGCCATTTTTAATTCTCCACATTTCACTGGCAGTGGTACCACACACTCTTAAATTAACGTGTAAGAAAAGAAATAATAAGAACAGCAAGAGTAAGATACAACATAATGAAAACAGAAAATTTAGAGAGGGAAAGAGACTGGGAGTATTCTGCTCGAGAAGTTCTGACATCCATTTCAGAAGGAAAGATAACAAAAATTAGTTTACCTATTACAAAAATTTTTAACAGCCCATCTCCAATTTCAGTCTGTCTTAATACTCTCTAGTGTAATTACATCTGAATAATACTACACGTAAAGTTCTTCAGCAAGCTGTATGTGCCTGCTGAACATGTATTATCTATAGACATTACATCCTCTTCTAGTTTGGCAAAGATACAGATAGACTTTTTGTTTATTACAGTGGAGAGGGACTGACGATCCACATCTGGTTTCTTGATTTCTTTAGGTTTGCCCTAACCCTGCAAAGCAAAACAAAGCAGCTGAAAGCAGACCTATTTATTTATGTAACCATTTCTGTGCTCCCTGCTTGAGAACTGGAAAGGGAAATTGGAAATGATTGTGGTGCAGGTGTCTCAGCAAGGGTTCGCTTCTCACATGGGATTCAGGCCATGCATTTATGAGTAGATTATGGCTTTCCTTTCCTCCTTTTTTTTTTTTTCTTCCCTGCAGATACCAGTTTTGGACACTGTAACATACAATTCAGTTTTGATATAGTGCCCTCATTAAGGAGCTGAAATGACAAGAAAATTTCAGCACCCATTCTCTTAGCTTCATACACTTTTTCTCCTTAGGTTACAAAGATGAACTACATAAATGCAAATCATCATAGGAAGGACAGGATGAAGAGGAACAGAGTGTTTCACCGACCAGCTATAGATGCCTAATACATTGTATCTGCCTTGATCAGGTAGGTTCCCTTGAAAGTCAGTGATGACAAACAGGCAATTCTACAGCCCAATTTTACCTTACTTTAAACCTGAGGTCTGATGACTTACCCTTACTTCTCTCCCTTATGTAGATTGATTTGTACAACTCATTCTCATACAAAAATCAAAATTGCAAAACCTGACATTAAATTAGATGATTAATTCATTCCAACTGCCTGCCCACTGAACACCAGCACACATATCTATGCTTTGTCTCAGGCCAAAATTTTTAGTTATTTTGATTTTTTAAAAAATTTTCTCCTTTCATGTGTCTCATACACAAACCTACTAAATGGCTTCAAAGCATCACACATCCTTGCACATTTACTCTCTTTAATCCACCATCCACCATAGTTTTCGAAAATCTCTGTCCATCCCTCCCTCCCCATTTTTTTGAATGATCAGAAATCACTTATTCATAATAAGAAAGTTTATCATGTCTGACTTTACTGACTTATTTTCTACCTCATAATTACATTTAAAGAAAAAGCTTATCACTTTACTACACTTGGTCTTTTTACTATCTATTCTTTGCTGCATATTTATGCTTTGCCCATTCTATAAAACTGATACACATTCATGTTTTTCTATAAACCAGAACAGAATTCATCTTCATCTGCTTCAGTTTATGAATCTCAGTGTTGAATATATTATGATAATATTCCATGTACAATTTGTAAAGTAATAGGGTTGCTTTCTAGAGTAGGTATTCCTCTCCTATAAACTAAAGAAACGTTTGAAAGACACTAACACTTTTTTGCATTAGTTCACAAGTCAGGTGTGAGTGCTGAATACATAGGAATATTTTACAGTAAGCATTAGAGCTTTTGCCAGAAATTTGTCCATACACTGCACAAACATAAAAAAACCTCTAAGCAACCGAACAAATAACAACTTCCTCCCCAACCTTGTTTCTCATAGATGCATTAAGTTTAGAATTTGAGCACAGCAGACACAGAGAACTCACTTCAACACAGACTTGAGATAGTATAGCACAAGCGTGTGCTAACATACATTTGTAACTAATCATCATACTGCTCCCATTCTACACTCCGGTCCTGCTCTGACCATATCTAACTCATAGTCTCAGGAACTAGCTTTAATAGCTTGTATATAAACAAAAACTTTGCTCTACTTTATACTTTCATGTTTTGATAACAGTTCATTGTCAGTAATACAATATTTTCAGGCTAATAATGTATTTTTGGAAAATACAAATACTCTGATATCACAGAATTTGGATATTTAAAGTATAGATAAAAAACAGATCTCATACTCCTGAACCTGGTGTAGTTTTCTCTAGCATTGTTCCCAGAAACTGTTCCTGTTATGAAATAAAGCCCATCATTGGATGCGTTATTAAATATGTCCATTATTAACATCAGAATACACATAATGAGTATTTAAATTTTGTGTATGCTTGTGTCAATGCTTTCAGTGGATCTTTCCATCCCAGGAGGAGTGTCTTTTTTTTTTTTTTAAGATTTAATACACAGAACAATTTTCAAAGATTTTTGAACATTTTTTACAAATAAAAATACTTCCTTAACATTCATTGCAGAGAAATAATAGAAATATTTACTTTCCCTAGAATTTAGAATGAAAATTTCAGACTATCAGAAATTCTCACAGATTTGCAAGCTTTCACCAGTTTTTATATATAACTAGTGATGTTATGGTTAGTATAGCTGCTCAGATGCTTTTTCATCTTGAGTTTGATACACACAGTGTTTGCCTTCCACACTTTTCAGTATTAAACCAAACAGATTTTTTCACGAGACCCACTTTTTACACTCTAAAAACGTCTGAATAGACCTGATTGCACCCTACATTCTCTGAAAGTACATGTGGTCAGATTTACTGCCTTTTCCTCTCCAGGTATACCAGTCTTCCCTGTGCTTTATGGCCAACTCTGCTAGGGATGCTAACTCTCCTTTGTCCTAAATCAGAACTGAAAGTTCACTTATTTCCCCTCTGTGCTTTCATTTTGATCAGCTCTCATTTTGATCAGCACTAGACATCACAGTGTTCAATGAATGAGCATCTTGTGCTGGAGCATGAGATTCCACAGAAACACAAGGGAAAACTTTTTCACTGTGAGGACAACAGAGCAGTGGAAGAGGCTGCTCAGAAGGTTTGTGGAGTCTCCTTCTCTGGAGACATTTAAAACCCGCCTGGATGCATTCCTGGGTGACCTGCTCTAGGTGGTCCTGCTCTGGCAGGGGGTTTGGACTAGATGATCTTTCAAGGTCCCTTCCAACCCCTAACATTCTGTGATTCTGTGTAAAGGGCCTTGAAATATGATTGTATAAGGTGATACAGCTTACATACAGCTTTTTATTGGGTCTGACTGAGCTGGAGTTAATTTTCCCCATAGCAGCCCTCCCAGTGCTGTCCTTTGCACTGAGAGCTGGAAAGGTGCTGATAACACACCCGTGTTGTGGCTGCTGCTGGCCAGGGCTCACACAGCACCAAGGCTGTTTTTCAACATCCCCCCTGCAGGGGGATGGCGTGGACAAGATCTTGGCAGAGGACACAACTGGGACAGCTGACCCAAACTGACCAAAGGGATATTCCATACCATATGATGTCAGCTGAAGTATAAAAGCTGGGAAAAGGAGGAGGAGGGGACATCAGCTTGTCCTCCAGAGCAACCACTATGTGATTGGAGCCCTGCTTCCCGAAAAGGGCCAGACATCACCTGCTGAAGGAAAGTAGAGAATAAATATTTTTCTTTTGCTTCCGCACGCAGCATTGCTTTGTTTCTTCATTAAACTACTTTTGTCTTAGCACATAAGTTTCATCTTATTTTCTTCCTCCTGGTCCAGCTGAGAGGAGGAGAAGGGAAGTGATAGAGAAGCTCAGTGGGCACCTGGTGTCCAGCCAAGGTCAAACCACCACAGGTAGCTTTGACTGGGACAAGGGGGTGTGTGCCCCCTCCCATAGGTGAGTGATACAGCCAGAGTGGTACCTACAGCTGTGCAGTGCATTCACCTTGAGGAACAATTATCCAAACTGCATCCATGACTGAGGATTTAAAGGTGCTCAGTGTTATGCAGGTGTACAGAAACAGGCAATATCAACCCCAAAGTGCCATGGAATAAGTAATCAGTCTACACAAAGGTAGGGTGGAAAAGAGAGGTGAGAAGGAGAACAAGAAACATTCAGAGTCATTTATCTGTCGGCAGTGTAGGGAGTAGGGATGGGACACAGATCTTCAATTTGTGTTTAGTGATAATGTTCTCTAGAAAATAAAGATGAAGAATTAAACCAAGCTGCACTGCCTTTCTCTCCTCAGGTCTTCTTTCCTTTTCAGATATATTTGCTGTACACATAGTACTAGTTGAGGATGTCCCTGCTTACTGCATGGGGGTTGGACTAGATAACCTTTTCCAACCTAGTGCATTCTATGATTCTGTGATTCTATATAAAGGCACTGAGAATATTAACTGCACTACGTAGGTGATACCAGGTTAATGACGTATCAATACTGATACATATAAGAAAAACAGACATAAATCACCAGCATAACAGCACAGATACACAAGGCCTCTTGTGTTATTACTCTTCATGGAGACATCCACACCTATTTGGATTAGAGTTTGTACATTCAAATAGCTGCAGATTTATCAGACAAGGGTGATGACAAAAGCACTGGGAAAAGGTTGGTGCTGAGCCACGGATGCACCCAGGCAGGCACCCCTGCAGCACCCTGCTTCTCTGGGCAGAGCTGCACCTTCCCTGGCAGACTTGCCGGAGCCAGTGGCAATGTTCTGGGCAAACCACTAGATGTAGATACAGCGTTAGACTGTCACTGGTACAGGAAAATATGGTATCTGTCTTCAAGGAAAAACTACCATTCAGTGCCATGAGAGGGGGCAGGTGCTTCTAAAGAGAAATTTAAAACCTTTTAAGGATCCGAGGATCCTTAAACAACAACAAGCAGTGCATTGGCTAAGGGTCTTCTAATAATGACTTATTTATTCATTTGTTGGGTTTTTTAAACTTTTTTGCTCTGTTGCATGATGATTGTCACCAAATACCACATTATCCTTCTAGAATTATCCCCCCTCCAAAGGCACACACACCCCTTCCCCTTTGCAACAGGGTCACTGAGATTTGTTTGTCAGCTCACCAGGGCAGTGCTCAGGGCTGTTCGTGCTGCAGGAAGCATTAGTGTGTTCTTGGGTGAGAGCAAAATGTTGAAAAATAAATGGTAGGTAAATAATGGTTCTGTCCTAAGGTAATGAGGCTCTTTTTTTTCTGAATGCAGATGAGGAATTAATCAAAAGGAGAAGGCTAAAGTAAACTCCTAAATGTTTAAATCATCTAAATGGTGCATGAGAAACTCTGCCTGGTTATAATCTGCCTTAGGCAGTAGGTCAGAGCATCAGCAAATATAAATCCATCAGAGCTACAGCAATGTTCAGCAGCGCTGCGTGGAGCCAGCAGGTCTGTTTGCATGGGGCTGATGTGGCCAAGGAAAATACCCCATAGAAAGAGCAGCCTGCTTGCAGCAGGCCAGGTAAAAGGAACAAAAGGCTCTTGCCAAAGGCTTGTTAGAGCCTAGACCACTTTCTGTCAGAAAGACACTCACTGTTCCTATTCTCCATTTGTTTTCCAATCCAATGCAAAGTTTAGGTAGCAGGTTTACCCTGCAGCACTTTCCTAGTATCTGAAGAGTAGCAAAAAAGAACATCTAGAGGGGAATTAAAAAATAATATCATTGGCCAAATGGGAATTTTCTTTAAGATAAGGGAGTGAGCAAAGAAGAGAAGCTGCCTGCAGGCTTATGGTGCTTGCAAGAAATGGAGCATTCAGGGAGGCTCAGAGTGAAGAAAACTGTTAATTTTCGAAGACAAACAACAGATCCAACAGATAGTAATGAAGAATCAAAATAAAATTTAATTAAAATAGAACCCAGATAAATAACTATTGAAAAATGTTTCATAGTTTCTTACCTCTGCCAGCACCTGGTGTCACAGGCAGTCCCATCCTACTCCTGAACACAGGCATTACAGTATCTATACCACTAGCTCAAATAGGGTCAAAAGGCAGGTTTGAGCACTGGCTCACTGATCATTGAGTCTGTTTACCTGTTAACACACTTCCAGGCAGGGTTTTGCTGTATGCCAGCTAAAACTTTCCCAATTCCTGTTTAAGCAAGGTTTGGGAGAGGCCACATATGAAAGCTAGTTCCCAGCAGACAGTATGGCTGTTATTGCATCAGGCTGGCTCTGTCTGCTCCATCCTCCAACCTGTGCCTGGGATTTGTACCTACAAATACCTCCACACACCAGCACACCTCACTGCAGGTTTTGCTAAACTAACCACCACCATCCTACCACAGGACAAAAAAAAAAAAAAATATGGTTGAGAAAACCCCCACATTTTTCAGGCATTTTAGTTGGAAAAAAAAAATCCTCCCACTGAATAATGGTAGCACAGGGGCACAAGATGATGCATGGAGGAGATGCAGGCTAAGTGCTGTGTAAAGTGCCCAAGCTGCCACTCAACCTCTGAGCCAAGGACTGGTTTCCAAACCTGTTTTAGTTTGCAGTATGGGCAGCACCTTAAATTCCAATAAGGAAATGTATTGTTTTTCTCTAAATACCCTGATGAAAATAAAACTATTCACATGAATAAACTGAATTCTATGTCACAGACTGCAAAGCAGGGGAGAAGAGTCAGCATTTGCATACAGTCTGTCTGCCTCGGGTCGGGGTGGAACTGCCTTGCTGACACTGAGCCATGCTCAAGCAGCTGCCTGGCAGCAGCTCATTCACGGCATGGAAATCATTATCCCTCAAACCTAGGGCAAAGCTCTGCATTGTGCAGGTTGAAGGGCACCATCTCTCTGAGATGAATGAGCTGCAAAAGCCAGTTGGCTTTTTCTCCATAAATGATTTTGGCACGAATGACTTTTTCATCGAACAAAGCTCTGCAACACAGTAATAAGATTTTTCTTACCTTGTGAAAGAGTTGAGCTGCTTAATTGTTTCTCGTCCAATATTGTGACATACTGATACCAAAATAGATACTAATAGATACTAACATGTTTACATGTTAAAATCTCAGTCTCTGATAAATCAATGGCAAAGACATTAAGAAACACTGTGACAACATCTTCATGGGAAAGCACAAATAATGTTAGCTACAATTAATGACAATGTAAGATAAATGAGAGAACATAATTATTTTTGAAACATTTTGAATTTTAACACTTAGCTCCTAATGACAATGTCATTTTTGACCAGCTTTTCTCAGACCTTCTCTCAGAAGTTATCCACATGCTCAGTGTTTGCTGTTGTCGTCAAAGATTACAATCTTATTCAAGCAGAGACTCATCTTGCATGTTTGCAAAGCACTTGCACAACTTTGAACGTCACTGAAGATGGAAGCAACATAACCATCAACACAAAGATCATGCAGAAGATATCAAGAAAAATCACACTGCATGCAAGTGAAAATATTTGTTTCCAACAAGAAAAGAAAGAGATCGATAATATAAGCCAAGATCCACATAATGATACCACTTAGTGCCTTGGCAAGCTCTGCGCCAGCTGTGCAGAGAAGTACACAAGCACATTATGCCTATGTCTACACTGTGTGGCAGAAATATGCATGTACAGCCCTGAGCCAGCCTTCCTCAGCTTTCTGTGGGCACACACCAGCAAGGGGGTGGCCAGGCTGGCTATGCAGGCTCACCATGGGGCCCTCAAATGACTAACATTGCCTAGAGCCCCTGCTGCTCTGTTTTCCTCACTCTCACTGCTGGGCTAAGCCATTTACAGTCACAATGACATGTGCAGTTTGCACACTGAAAAAAAAAAAAAAAAAAAAATCCCCTGTTATAATGTACTCAGTGGAGGAGGCTTTGACCTGTATGTGAACTGTAGGGGGTGGCTAAGGAAAGGACGTTCACATACACAAAAACTACATCTGGGACATTTGTGAAGCTGTCAGTGCCTTTCCTGAAATGTTTCAGGGGTCCAGAAGTGAGGAAGGTTAAAATGTAAGAGGGTACATTTATATGGCTTAGTGTTGTGTCTCGTAAAGGTATCAAAGAACTATCCAAGAAGCCCTAAGATGTATTAATGTCATACTTCCTTGACTTGGACTAATACACCCCATATCTCTTAGGGGCTGGAAGGCAATTTGGTTATCTTTGTGTAATCTGCCAGGCAGAAATGTGCTACCATTTAAATGGGGAAGGGTTGGAGGAAGCAAACTATGTGCTTTACTTGAGATCAGAAAAATATCTGTGGAGTCTCCCAAATAGCATCCCAATGACCCATGCACACACCACCCATCTTCCCCGTGCATCTGTGTAATATGCAGAGGGAGGAGGAGAGAGGTCAGCAAAGCATCCGGTGAAGGTGAAGAATACAGTGATACCTGCTTTGCAAATTAAACAATGGATACTGGAAAACAATGCTTGCAATTTGGTGACAATGTCCCCAGTGTTCTGAACCCTCTCACAGACATCATCCCCATCCTGACCTTTTAAACCTGATGGCAGGAAAGCTCAACTCATTACTTCACATTGCTAATGAGATCCAGCATATACAGATCCCTCAGTACGCACTGGGGTAAAGGTCCTACCCTTTCTGATCATTTGTCAGATATGCCAATGTTTTACCCACTACTTGCAGCAGAAAGCATCCAAAAGTCATTAAAGCCTGTCCTTACTCTTCAAGGACACTGTTTAATGGAGCAGGTCACAGGGGCAGAGGGAGCTTTTAGACACTGTCAGGTGAACAACTGAAACAGAACCAGCTGGCAGGAGACAAATTTCAGCTTGTGGCATAAGATGCCCAGAATGGGAGATAGTTACTGGGTTTACTGTAACAAATAGGACAGATACAAGAGATAAAACTAACAGTTTCAGCAGAAAATATGGAGCAAAAGACCAGAGGTGCCTTGGTGGGGGCCACTGGGGTAGGGGTGTTTGCAGATGATGGGTGCAGCATTCCCCAACACCTGAGTCAAGGCAAGAACCTGGGGTAAAAATAAGTTTATTGAGGTGAGGGTATGAATTAAACCTCCTTCCATGCTTACACAGCAGGACTGACTGCATTTTTAAGTACAAAGATTTTCATCAACTAAGCAGATGCCAAAGCCATCACTCCCATTACCACCACTGCCTCCACAGTGTCTGTGTGTCATGGCACCCTGGGTTTGAGCTGCCTCTCCTGCTCCACTGATGGGACCAGCCTCATCCATTCCCCATGCCATTCCCTGATGCACAGTGTGGTCTCCACTGCATCTCAGTGGTCATGGGAGAGTCAAGGAGCTGGAAGCAAGGAGGAAGAGCTGCTGTCTTTTGCTGTGCCATGTACAAACATGTTGTGTGAGGTGAGCTGCAGCGAAACCACCAAGCTTCTGGCAGCCACTTGAATGCTATAAAGTGCTTCCTCATCCTGTGCCCTGGGATACCTACCTCACCATCTTACATTTCAGAAAAACCATTTCCTCCTCTGCCATGCCACAGCCTTCTCACTCCAGGAGCTTCATTTCTACGTGCAATGACATTTGAATGTGCAT
Organism: Megaceryle torquata; assembly: GCA_024611175.1. Classification (NCBI taxonomy): domain Eukaryota; kingdom Metazoa; phylum Chordata; class Aves; order Coraciiformes; family Cerylidae; genus Megaceryle; species Megaceryle torquata. The sequence goes on from JANIJG010014892.1 coordinate 188,263, forward strand.
TCAGACTCCCAAGTTTCTGTGTAAAGTAAGCTGACATAAGAAAGAAACTGTCTTTGGGTTGAGGTTGGTTTGGGATTTTTTGGGGAAATCTCACAGTGCTCTCCAAGTGTGGCTGCCCTTCAAAATCATAAACTTTTGAGTGCAAAGGACTGGATTATATCCTCTGCAACCTGCCATTACTAAGTGTAGCTGTCCTCTTCCACTCAATCTAATTCCAAAAGATATGTCCTGTTACTGATACTTTTTTTTTGCACACAGTGTATAACAGACATGGTATATGGATTTTATAAAAGAATTGCACACTTTCAGCTATTTCTGAAGATGTTTCACATGTAATGAGCTTATCACATGTCAATTACTTGAAACAAATGCAATAAATGGGTGCCAAGGTGGAAGAAAAGTAACATGATGCAGGACCTCACCAATTTGTGACTGAAACATGTAGTTCTTGCAGAAGTTTTAGCCCCTTTATGGGGAAGATGACATTTCAGCCTCCTTCCAGTGTGTCCATGCTCAGATAGCTGAAGCCCCAGATTCCTCCCACGAGCACTGGGACCTTCCTTCTCCACCTCCACTGCTGCCTCCAGTGCTACTTCTTCCCTGACAGGTACCCTCCTTGCTCTTCTTCATCCTGATATTATTTTTCACCCTTCCCTGCCTGACCTGCAACTGGGCTGTGCTCTCCTGCTTGGTGCCTGCTTCCCTGATTCCTGCTGCATTCAGCAGAGGGAAGAACAGTGGGTGGGAAAACTCTACAAGTGGAGGGGAGTGATTGTGGACTGACTGCTGTGGGAAACAGCAGAAGCCATCAGGTCTCACATGCTACCTCTGCTGGGCACTTAATGGGAACTTTGGAACACATACAGGCAGGACGTCCTAGACTCCTCATGCATGTTAGAAATGCTGTTTTGTCGAGTTGTACAGTATCCTGAGTGACACTAACAGATATCTGGATAAGAGATATATATTGTGGGGAGTGGGGACCAGGGTTCTGAGATCCAACACTGCTTGCCATTAGTCACTAAGGCAGTGGGAACTGCCAGAAATTGCCACCACTGTAAAAAATATCACCAGAACAAACAACCCTCCCAAAATCCTTGCTCATCTTGCTTAGAAGAGTTGAGAACACACTGATGGATATAAAGGAACAATAAGCAAGATTTTAAATGATAGTCATTCTTCTGCCAAAAACTCTGCCCAAAGTGTACTGCTTAACCTGTGTGTATTTTCCTTTGGATGAATGTGGCCATAGGCTCCTTAAAATGTTAATGCATAAAATGAAAGCATAATATGCAAGACAGCATGTTGAAGATGTATTGAAGTTATTTACTACATTCTCCTTATGCAGATGGTGTTTGTTTAACCATCTTTATAATAATTAACCATTGCTCTTGCTATCTTTTTTTGAGCACCAATTAAAAGTTGTTCTGTACTTCTTTACCAATATATTTTTAAGCCACTCAGTGCTTCATACAAGTTTGTAACCCAGAGGCTCAAGTCTTGTGAAGACTTGTGCACATGAATAATTCATAAACTGAGGAATAGTGGCTATTAACATAAGTAAAACTACTCAAAAGAGAAAATTAGCTCATGCTTGAATACTTTGCAGGAATTGACCTTAATTTGCTCTTCAGATCTAGACTGTCCTATTAGGAAGCTTTCTTATCTTTTTTTTTCCCCTTCGTTTGTTTTATATAGGTAGGAAACACATATAAAAAAAAGTTCTCCAAACTCTAGAAATCTAAGTCAGCCTGAACTTTCATGAAAGTTGTAATGCTGTGGACAGCATCATAAACCAAAGGGTTCCTCTATCTCCCTCATTGCCTCGACATTCAATTTCTCTTCCACATAGCAAGTAAAAGGAACCTTAGGCTACGTCATCTCACCATTACTTCTACAACTTGAATCCAGTGAAAACGGTGGAGGTTTTCTGGAATAAAATAGACAGAACTCATAATCAGGCTGAACCTGTCTGCTTCTGTATGACTGCGGAGGCAGATGAGATGACTCAAATGCCATTAATGTTTACAAGACAGCTCTGTGAAGCCTTAAAAGCAGGCACCGATGTCAGTAAGGCTCAGCTGTCATCTCGTGCATTTGCACTTGTGTAAAAGGCAAATCCTTGATAAGTAGCCATTTAAGTCCTTGATTTTCCTTAAACAGAGAGAAAGCAGAGGAAATTTTAAAGAGTAATGAAACTGAAATCAGCTGTTGTGGTCACAAAGTGCCATACATTCATTTTGCTGCAGGGAAAAATCTGATAAGAGCAAAGTTCTCCCTGCTTACAAAGTAAACAGTGAAATATAAACTGGATTACTTGTCACATCAAGAACAGGCTATTGTTTATTCAGGAGGTTCAGCCTGATTATGTGTTCTGGCTATTTTATTCCAGAAAACCTCCACCAATTTCACTGGATTCAGAAGTAAAAAAGAAATGCCAGTTGTAGTTGTGACTTGCACATTTTTAAAAAACATAAAATCAGAACTAAAATGGTTTTTAGTCCTTTTTTTTTTCCTGAGTCATCTACCATCCTCTTGCCATATGAGGCAGCTGTAGCACCAGAAAGCAAGGCTCACTGCAGTTACAGGATGCAGCATGAACACTCACTCCTTCTCTTGGAGCTGGCAGTTCATTAGCAGCCACTTTATCAACTCTGCCTTACCACAGGCCTGTGAGCCCTTTGAATTTTTCATGATCTCCTCCCCTTAAGACATCAAACCCATAGTTTTTTCTACACAAGCAGCAGGACATGAAATTCAAGGGATGAAAAGTAAAACTCCTATTTTGATCAAAGACTTTGATGCAGTTTAAGAAATTTCATGGACTAAGATGCATTCGTGAACTTCCACCACAAAATTCCTTAGTTTCAGAGAGAGAAGAGTATTCCTCATTATCCTTTATGGGTTGCCCCTTAGCTGAGTTCAACATTTTCAATACAGAAGGTGCAGAGTTTCTCAGCTCTCCTTAGCTCTGAGCACGGGTGATCTCGGGTGGTGTGGAGGAAGCAGTGTCTGTGTTACCTCCTTCAGATCAACAAATCAATTTTTTTTTTTTTTTTTCTGTTGTCTCAGGAAACATTTGTTAATACTGCAGGACACAAGAATGCAGCCTGGATTTTGTCTGTGTCTTATCAAGATGTCCTGGCCACTAAGCTCTTGCAATGGCTGCCCTGTTGCTGGCTGCCTTGCATCCCTGGCTGTGCAGTGGTCCCACTCAGAAGGATGGGTGGAGGGGGACAGGCTTCACCCTGCAGACCTTCTTCCATGTCAATATCTTCACCCTGTGGAAGCAGTGTTTCCTCCACAAGGCTTAGCAGGCCCTACCCACCACTAAAATCCAGTAAACTCTGTTAAATAAATATTTTTTTTATTAATATTATAAAGTTTTGAGTGAGGGTTTGAAAAGACAGTTATAAGAAAACCTAAACAAATTGCACAGAGACAGAGTCTCTCAACATATTCCAAGGCACCTTAGCCAAGCTACTGCTCCTCAAATGATGATGGGTCCAGATAAATGAGGAAGCAGCTAGCCAATGTCATCAGGCTCTTTCATTGCCATTTCAGCTCTTCAGAGCTTCTTCTGCAGTACCAGCCTGGATTGATTCAAAGTAAAGGCACCACTAGTGACGTTAACCTCAATACTTAATCACATTTCAGAATCAGGGTTTTTTTCTTTCAATTCACATGTCCTGGTAATAATCATGCTTCTGAGGCTAACAGCAATTGTGCCTGTGCTCTGTACAATCTGTAGTACTGTCTCCAGTTTTGTTAGAGATACGCACACTATTTTTTAGTATTATTAGGAGGATATAAAAATCCCTAGACCATTTTGAACTCGTCTTGGATCATGACAACCCTCAGCCATTGGATTCTGAATCCTAAAAGAATGAAGGCACTCTTGGGGAAACCCTGACTGAGGCACCCAATCCCCTATAGTACCCTTGCCCCAAAATCAGTGGTCCTAGATGGCTATGTACTTTCCACATGGGCTCAAAGGTCTTTTATTGTGTGCTATAAATACATCCTCAACATCCAGCTTAGATAGCTGGGAACATATTACTTGAGCCAGATACGTCTAATGGTTAAGACAGTTTGCAGCCCCTGACGTACAAATCCCAGGGACCTTGCTATCAGCTTGCTCTGTGATTTTTTAGTGCAAAGCTGACCTTTTGAAGCTTCCCTCTCCCATCCTGCAGTGCTCCCTGGTACTTCAGTCAGCACGGCTACACGACAAGGAACAAGTGGGTCAGCCTTGTAAAGCATGAACCATCAGAGTGTAGGTACCTTGAATAAACAAACTGCGAGGAGAGAAGCGAATCCTGACTGACTTGTTGCATCTCTTGAGGAAAGCAGTGTGTCCCGGCAGTCTGTGTGTCTCACAGCTCCAGAGGGATTAGCATGGTGTTTACCTGCTCTTTCCCAGGCTGGGCAAATGCTTCATCTTGCTAATGTGTGCATGAGCGTTTGACAGTTGCTATAGCACAACAGGAAGCTTCCCTTCTCACTTGTTGTTTGTATCCTTTAAGGACTAACCAGAAAAGTTTTCTTACATCATAAAAAATGCAGCTTATTTTAAATTCATTTCCAGGGAAAGAAGAGCTGCTCTCAAATGATCTGTCATTGACCAAGTTGGATATTCTTCCATCAGCAAGTTTCAGCTTTCTTTTGAGGGAAGGAAAGGGCTTTTCTGCTCCCAGAGAGCAGGGAACTGGCTAGCTTTTGGGGAGCATTGTGGAAGGAGAAGGAGCAAAAAGGTGACACCACTGTGCATGTACCTGAAGAACTGGGAAACACTTCCCTCTTATGTGAGACTCTGTTTGGGTACTAGCCCACTATTATTCCATGTATGGTATATAATACTTGTCTTCTGGTAGTGACTAATGCTCCATTGTGTCCCTGGACACTTTGTGTGAAGTGATATTTAGCCACCAAAAAAGCAAGATGCTGCCAAGAACATGCAATGGGGGTTTGCAGAACAAAGTAAGGAAAGTTTCCTGGCCCATCACAGCTAGAGTAAGGATGCACCTATGGCACCAAGCAAGGCACTGTGTATGTTACAGCAAGGGCCCATAGTACAGATGCCTGCATAATCCTTCTTGTTCTTCTTCATTTTATCTTCACTATGCCCATCTTCTTTCACACACTTGAATAGTCATACATTAAATCAGATTTATATGGGTTAGGTAGCAGAACTAATACCAGATGATGTGATGGTTCAGCAGTAAGTCATGTACCACAGTTGAATGCCTTCCCCTAGTCCACACCACCAACAGTGTTCCAGTATCTGGGTAACATATTTGCTATGTGAAAGCGGGTAGCAGCCTGGAGAACCTTCTGGGATTGTGTGGTGCTCCCTCCCCCCACTGTGGGATGTGAACAGTGCTTCGCACACAGGTGCTGACATGCCCAGTGTCAGAAAATTAAAACTAAGGAAAGCAATAGGCCTTTGATATAATGTTCACAGTTTGTGAAATGCTGACCAGAAAGAATGAATAATGTAAAAAAATTAAATATTATTAATAATAATGATAATAATAATAAATCTACATTTGCTATTTCCAGTAAATGGTGCTGTTTAATAAAGGCAATGCTGAAAGAGGAAACAGAATATTGCCAGTTGTAATAACCCATGTCTTTAATTACTCCACTTATCTGAATCTTATTTTGGCTTGGCACATTTGGTGTAACTTTACTTCTCAAACACTAGTATCAGCACTTAAATTTATCAGGCTTTGAGGACTATCTGTTGAGATAAACTCAGCCTACCCAAAGTGGCAACATTAACAGCACTGATGGAGTCTCAAATAGAATTGGCAACTCCTTTGCAGTGCTAAATAAAGTAACAACAGAAAAATTCACACCATGGCTGGTCACTCCCCATGCAAACAAACTGAATTCCCATGGGCCCTTTTGCAGGTCCTAAAAGGTTTGGTGAATGGGAAATAGAAAGATATTCCCTTTTCTGTCACAGCTAAAGTCATGTCTTGGTTTAACCCTATGCTACACCTTCATCCCCATTAAAAATTCTGGTATTAGTTTTCTTAATCTGGGAAAGGGAAAAAAAGGAGGAGGGACACAGACCCAAATTGTTACCGTTCCCAGACTATATTTGCCTCCTTACATAATTTCTGGTTCTCCCCTGGATTTACACAATTAAGTTAAAAGCCTAAATTAGTAGGAAGTCAGATACTGGTTATATTGTGACTTGTCCAGAGGTACAAACTGAGATAAAGAGACAATGCTGGGTATTGATCAATGACCCTGGTGAGCTGGATGGTAAAACCCCTGCCTCATTTTTATTTTTCAGGTTATACTCAAAGTCTTCTATGTTTGTTTGGGTATCACACTGGAAATGGATAGAACTTACATGCAACAAACAGGAAGGAGAGATGTATTATATTCACATAGATAGAAGTGGAAGCAGGTTTTCCACTTTTCCCCTGGGCTCTTTTTTCCTTTTTTCAAGGAATTGTGTGTCCTAGCCTACATTACCTGTAGTATTCATGGCAAAATACAGTCCATTTCACCTAGAATAGTAGGTATCCTGTAAGTACTTTATCAAGCAGCAAACAGCCAAACTTCCCAAGCCACCTTTTCACAAGCTATCTTATCACTACCTGGGCCTCTGATACCAAAGCAAATGAATTAACTATTTAAGTGGTGCAATGATTTTGCAAAAGCTGGCTAGCAAGTTATCACTATATAAAGCTGGAGTCATAAGTTTATAGCTGGTTCAGTAACACTGCTCTGGCTTAAAATCGGAATTTATCATAGTACCTATTTTCTATAGTACTTGATTAAATTAGTTTTCTTGTTTGTGAGCTATTCACAAAGGACTCCTGTTTCCTCTCAGTCTGACTTTTGTCTAGGTGCCAGATAACTTACACAAACTAACCTGTTCATGAACTGTTGATTTAGACTGGCAAACTAAGCTGCATGGCCTGGCTCCAAACTGCTGATGGGAAATTTCTCATGCAAGTCTCCTGTGACAATTAACAAATAGCTTGCTGAGGTTCATGTGCATACTCACAGACAATGACCAGTATCTCATTTCAGGACAGCAGAGTGAGCTTGCCACTTGGCCCTTCTAGTACTATGTACACTGTGCCAGCGTGGCCATTGTGAAAGTACAGCTTGTACTTGCCAAAACTGGTTTTATGGCTAACTTCTACAGTTCATTCTAACATAAACTACACGTACGCAACTCGTCTGCCTTTTCCAAATCTTCCTTTTGGCTGGCTTTAATGAAATGACATGTCAAAACAATAAATATCAAAAGTTAGCACAAGGATTAATGGTATAAGAAAGGTGTTTTTTTTCTTTCGAAATCACTTGCAGGAAAAGGACTCCTCTTGAAGTCTATCAAATCTGTCTCTGAGGTCTCTGCATGACTATGAATTTTAACTTATGAACTAAAGGGGGAAGATTGGCAGAGTTTCTTAGAGACCCTTGTTATTGATCAGAAAGAAGAAAAACAGGAAGGAAAGAAAATAAGAGCATAGTAATGGGTAATGAAACAGCAGAAGCGGAAGTGGGAGAAAGAATGATTCTTGTAAAAGTCATCAGATAGAAGGTACAGTTAATAAATATCCATGTAGGACAGCAGAAGTTATCAGTGAGAAACAACTGAGAAATTGATCTACGAGAAGTTCAAGGACAAGAAAATCTGGGAATTGGAAGTACTGTGCAGAACGTAAAAATAATTAGGGAAAACCAAAACACCATCAGATAGCAATCAAGAAAAGAAAAGAAAAGAAAAGAAAAGAAAAGAAAAGAAAAGAAAAGAAAAGAAAAGAAAAGAAAAGAAAAGAAAA
>JANIJG010014892.1:196176-206177 GCA_024611175.1 Megaceryle torquata
GCTGATAACACACCCGTGTTGTGGCTGCTGCTGGCCAGGGCTCACACAGCACCAAGGCTGTTTTTCAAAGGTCCTTTTCAGTGGGATGGGGTGGACAAGATCTTGGGAGGGAACAAAACCGGTACAGCTGACCCAAACTGACCAAAGGGATATTCCATACCATATGATGTCAGCTGAAGTATAAAAGCTAGTAAAAGGAGGAGGAGGGGGCATCAGCTTGTCCTCCAGAGCAACCACTATGTGTTTAGAGCTGTGCTTCCCGAAAAGGGCCAGACATCACCCGCTAATGGGAAGTAGCTTCTTTTTTTTCTTTTGCTTCCATGCACAACATTGCTTTGCTTCTTCATTAAACTGCTTTTGTCTTAGCCCATGAGTTTCATCTTATTTCCTTCCCCCTGGTCCAGCTGAAAGGAGGAAGGGAAGTGATAATGCAGCTCAGTGGGCACCTGGCATCCAGCCAGGGTCAAACCACCAGAAGCTTAGATAGCAAGAGTTAATCATGAACATTGAGTGAGTCCGCAGCCATGGAAAGTGGACTTTACCAGTGCCAAGGAGTCAGAAATTAGGCAGAACACAATGTATTAGCCACCGGGTTGCATATTAGCCCACTAAAGAAGACTGCAAAAGAAAGGAGAGAGGGTCTCTTACCTTTGATACTAATCAATTCTCAGTTGCTAAAACACTTCTGACAAATCCTCTCTATGCTAAAAAGCTAGTCTTTTGTACTAGTTTTTAGTAAAAATCTCAACCCAGAAGTCTACTGAGAGCATCTTTCAAAAGATGAAAAAAAAACCTTTTCCACAAAGCATTATTATTTACATATTGTGGACAAGGTGGAACTTTTTCCAGTGTGTTAGTTTATTTTATCAAAAGCTAATCACTATAAACACAAAGACACCAGTGAGGACTGGAGGAGCAATGCCAGGTAGAAGAATCCAAGTAACGTAACCAGTGAAAAGTGGCTTACTGAATCAACAGCTCCCTAAGACCACCAAGGAAAGTGGTGAAAATCCCCAAGGTGACTCAGTGAAATAATCACTCCTGTATGACCACCTTGCACTCTGAAGGGGGTGGTTGCCTATGAGGGTTTGAGATTCACTGTGGAACACAGGGGAAAGAAAATTTCTGGAGAGTGTGTAAAACTGTGGGTGGAGGGGGAAAAGAAATTGTGAGAATGTATGAGATTTATTATAGGTGTTTAATGGAAGGACTAAAGGTAGAGAAAAATCTAGGTGGCTCAGGTAGCAAGGGCAATGGGAACATAAAGGGTAGACTGGATAGAAGGGGCCAAACAACTGGAAAGAGGCAGGTACACCTGTCTGACTATGCCCTGTGCTTGCTCACCACTATTTATTCTATATACCCATTTAACCCTGCTTTATCTAGCATCTGTGTGGATGTTGCTCTGTTCTGAGTTGGCATGTGTGAATGCTAGCGAGCATCAAGCTGGACTACATGGTAAATAGGATGAAAGGTCTACATACCAGCAACCAGGGAAAGGTTGCAGGCCTCCAATTCTTCTATGTCCATGCACCAGCAACTGGGGAGACCTGGCCAACCTGTAGGTAGACTGAGAGTTTAAGGACAGATACTAAAGTGGCCTGTAGTGCATGGGTGCATATCACAGGGTGTCAGGGTATCACAGGGTGTCAGGGGTTGGAAGGGACCTTGGAGATCTTCGAGTCCAACCCCCAATATATACCTATATTTATATACCAAATATATACCTATATATGTATGTAACATATATATCTCTATATATACATATGCATGCATATGAATAGTGATATCCATGTGTGCATATATATGCATTATGCCTAAGCAATAAGAGGAGCAAACTAGATTGTGCTTATGGGGTACTGATGGTAATGAGGGAGGAAAAAAAGGCAAAAAGGTTTAGACAAAAGCAAAACTGTGAAAGAATTGATAAAAGGGGAAAAGAATTAATGAGAAGAATCTACCAGATGAAGACTTTTGCAATACTTCTGGAGGAACAGAAATGTAAGTCTAGATGCAACATATTTGGTATATGGGAGAGGTACTACCTTACCTATTTAGAAAGGCTAACACAAAGCTGGAAATAATCAGGCAGGATGAGGACAGTGTGGAATTATCTACTTGATGAGGTAGGAGAAAGCAAAAAACATCTGAAAGGGGAAACCATCAATCATGAGAGAGAAATGGGATTCCCTCAGGGAACATGACCTTCATAGCAAATTCTTTCAGAGAGATTATAACTAAATGGGTCCCCTTTTTAACAATTCTTCACTTTGTGATTCAAATGATCATAGTTATAGTAATAAAGACAGGCAGTCTTAACACTTGAACAACTTTGCACCACAGTTTTGGTAAATTATGCTTTTCCAACATAGTGCATACTATTCATAGGCTCTAAAGCCATGATTTCTAGCCTCTCCCAATGTGACATATCTTAAATATTTTAAAACATATATGAAAATTCTAGTAAACATTTAAACACAGTTATGACAACACTTCAAATCTGAAGTCCCGTAAATAAAAGTTAACACTTATTTAAATAAATAATTTCCTGTTCTGATGAAATGTAAAGCAAGCTGTATACTGCTGAGATTCCAGAAAATTACTGTGGAGCCATTCTGGGTGAAAAGAGTATATAAGTGAGACACAATGAGAGCCTATTACTCATGCCTCCCACACAGTCCAGTAGTATCAAGGGTTAGGGCTTAGCCAGCCTCTAGAGGAATGACAAATGCTCTCTATTAATCCCTCTCCCTTCCCAAAGAGGAAGAAAAAAGGGAATCATGGAGACACTCATCAATTTGAAATTAAAACAAAACAACTTTAATGAAAATAATAACATATAATAATAAAAAAATAAAATATATACAAACCCAATATCGAACCCAACCCACCCATGGCAATTATGTCACCATCACCACTGATGTTGTGGAGCAGGCACTGGGGAACTCCCAGACCTAACTCAGCGGCAGATGGGAACTGGATTCAGAAGATGGATTCTGGAACTGGATTCAGGAACACATGGATTAGGGTTGAAGACAGAACAGACAGAGTTCTTATCAGTCACCAGCCATAGAAGAAGAGAGATTGACCCTCATGTTCCCTCTGCTTTATACCAAATATGATGTATATGGGATGGAATACTTCACTGGTCAGTTTAGGGTCACCTGTCCTGTCCTCCTCCCTGCAGTTGTCGCCTTTTATTTTCTGTACCCCCAACATGGTACACAAGATGCACCATTGTCCTTGGTCTGCATTCCAATCCTTAGTACTAAGTCTAAACATTAAGCATTATCACTGCTAGAAGCAGACATTGTCTGCAAAAATATGCCCTTAACTTCAGAAAGTGCAGTTAGAAGAGACTGAACTAAAAAGTAAAGTTACTGAACAGAATTAGTTCTGTTTTAACTCAAACCAGGCCAGGTAGGAAAGGTATTTCTAACATGAAGTTTCAGTAATAACTTTTTGATGGCTCTTCTGCACTGCTTTGTTGGAGGAAGCAGCTGGCTTCACTGGACATACCCTCTGACTTGAGTTCCAGCCTTACAGAGTATTTCAGACATGGCTACAGGCAGAGGAACAGTCAGCCTGTCAGAGGCAAGAGATACAATGAACTATGCTCTCTGAAGCATACCCTTGATACTTTCCCACATTCTTTGTTCTGAGTTTCTTTGCTATTTTATGCACAGTGACCTAGTTGGGTTTAGATTTGTACTACATATCACAGTGAGGTTGCTACAAGAACATTTCCTGGACCCACTATTTCACTTTGGCAGGTTTTATGTAATGCTCCTCTTTCAGCTTTCTCTGTTTTTGATTATGGTGTGCATGGTTCCCCCATAGGATAAACAGATGGCAGGGAAACAGCATATGCTCCTAACTGATGTGGTAGAGAGAATCTCATCTTCCCCTACATAGTTGTCTGGTCCAGGCAGATGTACATTGTCAACCAATTGCCAGGCTTCCTAAGCTGACACAAGCAGTGGCAACAGCCCTCTTTGGAGGGGACAATAAGGAAAGGCATGCCTTTCCATATTCAGCATTTTCTTTGAAGGAAAGTTTATATGCAGTCTTAGGTTAATAAATTGCAGTGTTCAGGCTCAAGTATGTGTCCCAGATGCTACTTGATATTCTGGAAAGGTACTAAAAGATACAGTTCCACATAACAAGTAAAATAAAAACAAAACAAAACAAAACAAACAAACAAACAAAAAAACAAAACAAAAAAAAAAACAAAACAAAACAAAACAAAAAAAAAAAAACAAAAAAAAAACCACAAAAAAAACCACCCCAAAAAACCAAACAATTAAAATTCGTAGAAAACATGACAATTAATTAGTCTTTCAATCATAAACAACAACCAACCAGCTTCAAATATGTATTATCCATACACACAAAAAAAGCATTAAAGAGCATTATTTTCCTAAGTGAGCCTTTCAATAATTAGGAACTGCAAGAACTAAAGCTTCCTGGGGTACTTCAATTTGCCACCATAGCTTTCCTGGACTTAATTACATGATCTGATTCTATTTTCCACAGGGTTCTGACTTCAACTAGAATTCATGATGGTGCCTGCTCACTAACATGCATCTATACAGTATTCCATTGTCTCAGCAGTCAAACAGCATCTGTAGTTATTATTAGCCTCACATATTATTGAAATCCAATGTTTAAGAGTATTTCATAAATGGATTTCTTTTCTTTATGTTCCATTTTATGCATGAAGAACTGAGGAATACTGAGAAAAAAGTTATAATGAATGTCCATTGAATGTCCATTCTGAACTGCCCAGGAGCCAATCTTGCAGAGAATTTTATATATCTAATCTGATACTCAAAGCAGCCTTCCCAGTGCCCTCTGTTCCAGCTGAGACGGCTCAGCATTCCTTCTCAGCAGACCCCACCACCAAAAGTTAGGTCTCAGAAACAAGAAACACTGTGTTTGTGACCTTTTGAAGAAAAAAATGAATCATTTAGGAACTGCAAGATGCAGGCAATTTTCCCCGAGTTTTGGGTTCCCCCCCACCTTTTTTTTTTTTTTCCCCCAGAGTGATTTAGCACACCCCTAATGGTTAATACACTTTTCCTTCCTCAAGCATTGAAATCACTAATATTATTACTTCTTGCTTTGGAAAATTATTTAGATTACACATCACCCTTTTCTTTGGTAAGGTTACATGTCAACTAGTCTCTCTCTCTCTCTTTATCTCGGTCCATTCATTTATGAGCCAAATAAGTTCCTGAACTATGTAAATGAGTATGTAAAGGATTAAAGCTAGTAGAATCAAAACCCATTGAGAATTTGTTATGAAGAAACACAGGTGTGTTGTCTTTAATGTCCAGTGTAAACATTGTCACTTGTGGAAACAGGAGTAGACTAAATTTAACAAAACTATGTAATCAGAGTAGGGATAGACACACTTCTTGGTTAGCTCTTGAAAGAGTGTGAAAGAATAGGAATAAATTCACACAAAATACCATAGTAATGCTTTCTTGTCTTAACTGCATTTGTAAACAGCATCATGATAAATGGGGAGATGTTATAGAAAGCTTTGGAAATCCATATAACACTACTAGGCAAAAATTCTCAAGTAAAGTGTATTGGTGGCTGCTGCTGAATGATAAAATTTTTCCTATAGAGAAGAAACTCGTTTTGGCTGACTAAAAAATAACTGTTGCCCACACTTTGTAGCTTTCAAATTATTTCCTGACTCAAGCAAGTTGCTGCCTCTATTTTAAAGCTCTGCTACACCCTGGTATATATACTTCTACTCTGGAATTCTTTGTGAAATTATTTTCTCTTGAGACAGAATGTTTTATCTGTCCTACTAAACAACCAAAGTTACAGATAGATTGTTTTCATCATTTCTTTGTGAGACAAATCACAGAACTGCAGTACTGGCCTGAGGGGTATGATTAATTTTGTAAAGGCAGACAAAAAAAAGGAAGTGTTATATTCCATAAGAAGTATGTTTACTTTGAATTCAGGAAGAAGGAGAAGTCCAGTTTATTCAATGTTGTAATAGGAGCTCTGAGAATAAAATAAGGATGGACAGCTCTTTCCTTTTATTGATCCAGTGAGCAGCTATGTCAGATTCAATTTTAATTAATAGTGAAGAATTGATTGAGATTCTAGAGGGACAAAAATAATTGGGAAAACAGCTATTATAGCTAATATTTGAATTAATTGGAAGGTTGAGTAAAATACAGGATAATAGACTTCAAAAAACTCAAGTGTCTCTTGAAAAGAAAATCTAAGTAGGAGCAAGCAAGCCAAGAGAGATGTTGGAGACAGTAAATAGGTAGTGCTATGAAGCAGGGCTAAAACAGGAACAAGAACTAGCAGTGACAGCATCATCAGAGGCACTGATGAAGGCAACATCTCCCAGCTGCTGGTTCTTACTGAATTCCAGGCTCTACAACTACCAAGATGGTGTGTCTTGTATAAAACAAAGTTGCAACTGATAGCGTGATTGACAGTGTCTGTCTCTTTGAGAGGCAATATCTTCCAATTACTGCTGAGACTTATCAACCTTTGAGAAAACAAAATGCAATCCAGTTGGATATACCACTGTTGGGATACTTCCCAACCAAAAGGTCAAGTGCAGAAGAGCTTACTGTTCTCATCAACAGCTACAGCAAAGCTCAAACATCTAAAAACTTGCTAACCTAAGTGATTTGGTTTGCTGAAAGCTGAATCTTTTGCTGTTTCTGCTATCATCAATGCCATGAGATGATTTCATCTTTGTGTGTACACTTCAAAATCTGTCTTGACTTTTGTTAGTCTGAAAAACAAAGTAGTATCTATTTAATAGATTATTTATATTCTTGTAAGTGCAGAAAGATAGTAAACCACATTTCAACTAATCTGAACATACAGTTTGAAAATATTCCCATTATTAAGACTATACTTTTTGTTATTAAATGTACAAAGACAGATTATATATACACAAAGGAAATAGAGGAAGCAAATCAGAGATTCTTCTGGCTGAGCCAGGAGCATTTTAATGATCTGAAAGAAGAAAAGGAATCATAAACAAACACATATTACTGAGGATAAAGGAGTAGTTTAAGTTAATGATCAGACTAGATGATCTTAAAGGTCTTCCAATCTAGGAATTTCTGTGTTTCTGTGAAGTTCCTATGAGAAGAAATAAAAAAGACTATTTTGAAAACAAACAAACAAAACGTCTCATTAGAACAAGGAAGGGAAGGCAACAGAAAAATCCATAATTATACTTGAATGATGAAACCAAGAATGTAAAGAGAACTGAGACTAAATTACAGATTACAAAAAAGGATAACCTATTCATTGCCTTTTTCCTAAAATTTCACATGAAAGACAAATTGTGAAGGCTCACTTAACAGAATTAACTTTACAAGGATATTAAAATGCACTGAAGAAGAAAACATGCTGAAAGAAGATGATAGCAGATCAGTCACATGTGAGCACTGAAGCAGAGACTGAGAGGTAAAATATTCACTTTGGAGTTTTTAGGAAATTAGCCATTGGAATTCTGAATATCAGTAAGTATTTATCAAGGACCTGTAGCTGAAGAACAAAAAAAAAAAAAACAATGAAAACTTCTCAGGGCTAACAGAGAACCACCTAGTCAAATTATTACCTTTAGAGTTAAGTATTAAACATTATACTTTTGAGTTCCTAAAATATAAGATAGTAAAAGAACCTATATGCATATGTCAAAAAGAAACCATGTCAAGCTAGTCTAATTTCCTTCTTTGACAAACTAACTGGATGAAGAGGAAGTTGTAGGTATGATATATCCTGACTTTTAATTAAAGTTTCTGACACTATTCCATGTACTATTCTTATAAATAAGCTAAGGCAGGAGATGTAATCACCATCAGGTGGGTGGACAGCCAGTTGAGAAAGTGCTGTCGGAGCAGTTAATCAATGATTTGCTGTCAAACTGGAAGAGGACTTCAACTGAGACTAGATCAAGGACTGTAAGGGCTGAGATCTACCAAGCATTTTCATCAGTTCCACTAGTAATGGCAAAGACAAGTCCAAACTGAAATTTCAGGGGTTGAAATTTCAGCAGCTGGCTGGAATTCAGTAGAAACAAACACAAAGTGTTATACTTATAAAATAGCAATCAAACACAGTCATAACATACAGAGTAAGTGAGCAGATAAAGACGTAATTATTGTGCTCAATTCAGCACCAGGGAGTTCCAAGGAATGCAGTGTTCTCTTTTCACAACAACACTTCAAGATGGAGACAAAATGAAGAAAATCGCAGGGAACAGTAAAAGGGATTACAAAAAAAGTAAAAAATACAACCTGCAAGCAAAGGTTCAAATAGAATTTAATGAGTTTAAACATGAGAAGACTGAGTAGTGACACAAAAATATACTTCCAGCATGCACAAATGGGTTATAAACATATGGGTGATCTCTGAACAGTGACCACTGTAAGGTGGAGAAGAAACAAATGTCATTTGCAAAAAATACTATCAAATCTGCATAGCCAGAAACTTTTCAATTGTTAAGGTGAAAGAAATTAGAAAGTCTGCTGAATCATTTATTTGGAAGTTTTAAAGTACAGTTATATTGCTGGTTCAGCTTGTTTAGGTGTAGTTGATCCTGCCAAAGCTCTGGACTGGAGTAAATGACTTTTCTTCCTGATGTCATCTATTTGAATCTGTCATTTGATATTGACAAATAAAGATGAATCAAGTATGAGCAAGTAATATATGCCACATTTAATATCAGAGATTCCCAAACTAATAACTAATGAGGAAGCCACCTCAAGAATTTAAATTATTTGAATTATTGGGATGAATCAATTATAGCCGGAGATGCAAACTTAGCAGCTGCTGGCTTTCAAATGTTTAAGTAGCAATATATATTTAGACAACTGGACAAGTAATGACTAAGGGATATAATGGCAACTTTTCTCTGAAAATGTCTGCTGGCAAAGCTGATATTTGAGGAATGATCACAGTACTCATTCAATAAACTATGAAGAGATTGCAGATTTCATCTTTGATGTTACCTAAATTCCTGAGATGATTGGGATAACAACTGTATCACAAAGAAGGCATGTTAGAAAGTTGTATCAGCCTGCCCCTTATGCATCCACACCAATTCTGAATAAGAGTTCTGCTTTGATGTCCATACAGTCTGGACAAGCTGAGACCTTCAGCATGATATTGATTACTTCTAACTATTCTGGGAACATCCAGCCCAAGAATCAGGCTTTAAATTTTTTTCACATAAGCACACTGTATATCTTAACAGGGGAAAAAATCCTGTTGATCCAAAACCAGATTCAGAGTAACTATGTCAACCTCAAAAAAATTGTAGTCTTATGAGTTTCGCTACATATGTCATGTTTCTGCAAGAATAAATTTAGTTTCATTTACCAGAGAACAAAGAAGCTTAAATAAAACAGGGCATACTGGTAAATACATGACATAACAGGAAACTGAAAGAAATAAACTATAAAAGATCATAAAAAGTTATTAAATCTGTAAAATACTAAAAGTACTCAAATTTATGTAGAAGTAGATTTAGTGCACCCACAACCAAAAGGTCATCATTGCACCCAGAGAAATGACCAGAGACATTTCTTTTAATATAAATAAATTATGTCCCTTTGAAGATATATTGTTACTCTTAGGAGAGAGCATATATAAAAAGTTTTACACTGGTTCAAAATTTTCATTGTCACCTTAGTCATAGCCTTGTGTTTAATCAGATAAACAATCCCCATACCTCTATGTGCTGAAGAACACCTACAGCTTTCAGAGGCAGAACTAAGTTAAGCTGCTATTGTGCTGGAGAAAAAAAAAAATCTAAGAGCTTTGTGATTTCTAATATGGCATTTAGAAGTAGACAAACAGGAATCAGAGTATCATCACATATACCTCTATTAGTGGGGTTTTGTTGTTGTTGTTGTGAGGGGGTTCCTTCCTTCCTTCCTTCCTTCCTTCCTTCCTTCCTTCCTTCCTTCCTTCCTTCCTTCCTTCCTTCCTTCCTT
>JANIJG010014892.1:210628-249112 GCA_024611175.1 Megaceryle torquata
TTCTTTTTCTTTTTCTTTTTCTTTTTCTTTTTCTTTTTCTTTTTCTTTTTCTTTTTCTTTTTCTTTTTCTTTTTTTTCTGGTTTGGTTTTGTTTTGTTTAAAAAAAAAAAAACTAAAATCAGTTAACAGGACGAACCCCTGTCTCACTTATGAAAACTTTTCCATCTGCTAAATCTTCTCATTAGAAAGGTACTCAGATAAGAGGACAACACATTGCTTTCGTTCAGACATGGAATTAGTGTTCATACATTGAAGCTACTCTCCTGATACTAACATAAAAGTCTCAACACCACCAGGAAAAAACATATTCTACTGACAAACAAAGACATAAAGTTTGAACTGGGCATAAACCTTCCTAACCACAGTGGTTTATTTCTTCAGTGATTGAAATAAATTAATTTACTTCCTGGCAAAAGAAGGTAAAAATAGGGGTTTGGTACTTAAGTCCCAGCAAAGATTCAAAAGCTGGTTTTGAATGAGAAATCTTAGGTTGTTTGATGTAATTGAAGAAGGAGGTTGTTCCAGGCATAGAGAGAAAGCAATGTAAAAATACTGCAGAAATTAAAGGTTCTGCAAGGCGAGCAGTCAGCAATGTGCCCAGAGTTCTGGATGGGTGCATTTTAATTAAATCAAAGTAAACAAGTCACAGCAGAGCCAAGTGTGAGCCAAGCTGTAGGCAGGCTTCACGTAAGAGGTTTGAAGGTGAGTCTGAGGAAGTCTGAAGTTGATGAGGAATGAGAAAAGACAACAACAAAGAGAGAAGAGCTGGATAATATGCTTGAGGGAGAAGGACAGTAACTGTGTCTGCAAAATGATGAATAGAATACAGTCATGAGAGATGAAGGGTTTACAGGCTGGAAGAGAGATGGTGTTGCTTGTCAGTATGTGGCTGAGATATATAACACACCCAGGAGTTATTAGGAATAGTGCTCATGGTTTACATGGTTTTTCAGTCCCTACCTATAGGCTAGACATCCAGAACAAAATAACCTTTTGAATTATATTTTTAAGGTTCATTTATGGGTCACTGATATTTTGCATTTTAAAGCAAGTCGGACCATTTATTTCTTAATTCTGTCACTGGTGACTTGTGCAGCAGCTGAATAATCAACAGATACTCTAATTTTTAGAAACAAATTTGGGATTAAGTTTATGAATGTCTATAGAGATTAATAACAAACAAAAAAAAAGTTCTTCAGCCTTGCTCCTCAGGAATCCTACAAGCTGGACATAGGAGTTTCTTTAAAAAAAAAAAAAAAAAACAAAAACAACTTTTTACCTCTTTCATGAGAGGCAGCCCATTCTTCAGGAACTGCTTTAGGTGACTTAAAGGGATGAGGAGAACAACATCATGAATAGGTGTACAAGATGTATGCAAAAAGGAAAGCATTAAAAATCTTCATCCATGACTAACATTACAGAACTGATGATCATCCTGAGCTATTCCCCTTGCAATGAACATTTTTCCCCTGATGTTTTTCTTGGATTGACCAAAAAAATAAATAAAAACCTTGCTAAAAATCTAAGCTAATAACAAATATCACTTGTGAGCAAGCAGTAGGACAACTAGTCAAAATATTTTTCCCCAGATATTTTACCATCCTTTTTTATAAGAAAAAGGGTATATCTGTATAGCTCAAATGTTCAGGTAGTGTAGTAGTTAGAGGTGTGATGTGTTTTTTATTTACATGAGAATATAAGTTTTTATACCAAAACTGTTAAATCTAAGGCCATTTATCTTATGATCATTTCCACGTACAGTACACTGATTCACAGTGAAAAATACAGATTTAGCTGTAGGCACAAAAGAATTTGACGTACGTATGGAAGTCAGACTTATCAATTGCTAGAATATTCCTGAAATGCCAGGTTTCAAGACAATTAATTCAATTAATTCTAAAATGCTTTTAAAATTTACAGTTAGAAAGAGAAGCTTTGCAGGTCATTAACTGTTCATACTTCTCACCAAAGAGGTCTTACATTTAACAGTAAATAAATTGCATTAAACATAATAATCTCAAGATTGATTATAATGATGAAAATGCTTATTTTGAAGACATATATGCTTTTGTCTGAATGCCTCTTGCAAGAAAAACAGGCTTCAGCTGTTTTTGTAACAGCAGACACCTGAAAGGAGACTTTGTTAAACAGCAAATTAAACTTCATTCTCTGTGTTTACAGTGGATGAGTTAACTTCTGGAGGTATCATGGGATAGTAAATATATAGCAAATGCACTAGTTTGATAACACAGATGTAAGCATCCTGACTGTCAGTTAATAAGCAGCAATCTTCTCATGGCAAACAGGCTTTTAAAATATGGTTTTGCATGCAGAAAATATTTCATAAATAGGTCCCATTTCAGATATCTTGGTTTTTAAGTCATTCTTTATTTCAGCTCTATAATTTTGGTAATCATTATGCAAATACAGCACAGGAGAGATGCATCCAGGTACCCTTGAAATTCCCAGTATATAGTCCTGAACCCCCAGTTTTTCCAGCCCATTGCACTTTGCTGTAGTAGTCTGCTTTACATTCTTGACAATTAAGGCTGACTTAACAATTATAAGCCTGACCAATACTTACTTTTTAATGGGAATTCAATGGTAGTTGAGGCAGTTCTATTATCTAAAACCCAAATAACGCTTCTTTTCCCACAGCTGTCAAACAAATATACCGGATTCAACAACAACAAAAAATGTCAGCACAGGCTTAAGCTGATTATAATGAAATATTTAAACTTGACTACTTAAAGCAAAGCATGTATTCTATTGCCCAGCTGAGCAGACATGTCAACAAATAATGTATTAACCTTGCTCATGTTGCTGGTTGACACTAACCAGTAGTTTCACAGTTGAATTTTATATGTAAAATTGCATATGCTGTTCTTGGTCCAAGGCCTGACAAACAAGTACTTCAGAATGTCTCCTGAGATCCTGCAGAGGATTGCTGTCATTGTCCTCATGGCCCAGTAAGTCAACAGTAGAATTCACAAGTGTCTTGTGATAATAATCCTTTGACTATCTCACAAAACTAGCTTCTGCATCAGCAATAGTTTTGCTGCATCCATGGCACTTCCTTCCTTTATGTTGTTTTCTCTGTTTGTTGGGTTTTTTTTAATAACCTCTCCAGTTCTGGATTTTCTCCAAGAATATATTATTTCACCTTCTTCTAGTACAGGTTTCAAAGGTAGCTTGCTCATCCCCAGCTACTGAAATATTTATCTTAGCGTTATATGCATTCCAGAGACAGCGCATAGGAATTGCAATGCTACAGTTGAGTTTTTTCCATCTTTGGAATGCTCTGGGAACAGAGTAAGCTCTTACATGCCTATATTCTGTAACTACTGAAAGGCTCAAGTCTCACTGTGCCTTTAATAGGGATGTCATAGTTGATCAAACGATTGCCAGTGTGTTGGAGATCTGAGAGATGCGGCAGTTTTCGTTCATCATCACATACCCACGTAACTGAACCTCCAGGGCAATTCTTTCCAGCAACATATTTACTAGAGTATGATACTTGTGGTGTTATTAGGAGTGCAGTTCATGGACATTTAGGGGCAGTGGAAGTAGAGAATGATTTGAAGAACTTTTCAAAATAGTTAATACTTTTCTGTACAAGTAATAGGAAATATATATATATTGGTCCTAATTTATTATTGCTCTTTATTATTATTGTTGTTGCAAGTTTCCTCTCTGTCCACCCATCCAGCTAACTTATCCCTTAAGTGTACAGCTCTGAAAAAAAAATAGTAATCAAAATAATCATAAGTGCTAACACTCAAATATTAGATTCAGACTTTCATGAAGTCTGCTTGGTAGAAATAAAACAAAGAGGAAAACACAGAGGCAAGAGAGGGAAATTGTTTAGTCAGCCTTCTCTTATGCATCAGTTTGAGAGGAGACAGAATGGATGTGGATATCAAGCTTATCTAAGAAACTGAATTCTGTTTAATTACAAATTCAATTTCTCTGCATTAACACCTTTATCTTTTTCCTCATAAAAATAACCCTGATAAACAACCCACTCAATGAAGCTTTGATCTTCACTCAGACAGCAGCCCTTGAGATCGCCTTTGTTACTTGATATAAACATCCAGATGCGTTTTGAGGAACAAGGCTGTTTCACTACTCAGTTCAGTAAAATAGCAAGAGACACAAATTGACTTGAGGGTAAACAAAACATATTGAAGAACAGAGTATTATTTTGTCTTTTTGTTTCTCATATACACTGAAAACACAAAAGTCACAATAAGTGGCCAGACTTGGATCAGCCAGTCATTGTAGGAAGCCATTTGTTTTAGACTTGGTTTGAAATTAACCCTTGGAAGCTGATGAAAGTAGGACAGAGAACTGCTAATGTGGCTGTTGCCCAGGAGCCAACAACCCTATTGCTTTAGCCAGGGCTTTAAATTCAAACACCTCTGTATGCACAGTTTCACACTCAAAAGGAAGATGTCTGTCAACAAAGAGAATCCAAACCAGTTTGATTTCAGCATCATAAACTTAATCCAGAAACCTACCGGCAATTGGCATAGTATTCAGTAAAATGAGACTTTACACCTACTAATGAAGTATGTGGTATCTTCAAAATGTGATGTTTCCACATGTGTCTCTTAAACATAGAATCACAGAATACCTTGGATTGGAAGGGACCTCTAAAGGTCACCTAGTCCACCCCCCCTCCTGCAGTAATCAGGGACATCCTCACCTAGACCAGGTTGCTCAGAACCTCATCAAGCCTAACCTTGAATGTCTCCAGCAATGGGGCCTCCACCACCTCTCTGAGCAACCTGTTCCAGTGTTTCACTGCTCTCATAGTAAAGAACTTCTTCCTAACGTCCAAACCAAATCTACCCTTCTCTAGTTTAAAACCATTTCCCCTCAGCCTATCACTACATGTCCTTGTAAACAGTCCCTCTCCATCTTTTTTGTAGCTCCCCTTCAGGCACTGGTAGGTGGCTATTAGGTCTCGCCAGAGTCTTCTCTTCTCCAGGCTGAACAACCCCAATTGCCTCAGCCTCTCCTTGCGGGAGAGGTGCTCCAGCCCTCTGATCACTCTACCTCAGGAGCCACTGGCTCACCTCTGTGAGACTTGTCTGTGCTGCAGTGTCCCCAGCATGCCTCAGGGCGACAGGTTGAAGCTCCTTACTAGCTCCCCATCCCATTAACCCTGGTGTGTCATCCCATAGTTTGTCACAGACAAGCTTGAAATTATTATCCCACTCACGATTCACATCTAGTTTAAAGTCCTGTTGATCAGCTCTGCAATATCCTGGGTGAAGACCCTCTTCCCCTGTTGAGAAAGTGTCTCCCATTTGATGCCAGCAAGCCTGTTGCTGTGTAGGCCATACCATTGTCAGAAAACCCAAATTTGTCGTGGTGACACTAGCCATGGAGACATGTATTAATAGACTGGATTTGATTGTTCTTCTAAAGTTGCTGTCTGCAACTGGAAGAACAGAAGAAAAGATGAACTGTGCCCCAGAATCTCTCACCACACATCCTAAGGCCCTAAAGTCTCTTAAGTCTCTGTAAATTGGTTTTGGACTACCAGTCCCTGCTTCCTCTCCATCTACATTGAAGATCAGTAATGGGTAATAGTCCAAGGACTGCACCAGGCTAGGAAGTTTCATAGTGACATCCCTAACCCAGGCTCCAGGGAGACAGCATATGAGGAGGGTCTACCTGGCATATTGGACTCTCTGTTCCCCTCAGAAGGGAGTGACCTATGACTATAACCCTTCTTTTCTTCCTTGTGGATGATGCTGCGATACAGGTGGTAGGCTTTGTTGACTGTGGGAATACCTCTGGTGTAGGTCGCCCATCATCCACATCTTCATTTGGCTGGTTTTTCCCAAGCAGACTCTCAAACCTGTTTTTTAGTGGCACCTGGGGGGAAGGAAAGAGTTCATCTCCTTCCTCAACCATCACCTAGCCTCCATTCACTCCCCTCATCCAGGATACTACCTCTGGTCTGACATATTGGGATATATACCAAGGAGCCATGCTTTAGATCTGATTATCCACATTAGCATTTCATAAAACAGAAAAGTGTAAATCATAGGAAATACTAAACAAACTGAAGATATGAAAATGGAGTATTTCACAGATCAGAGTTGTCTCCATGTATTTATTTTGTTTCATTTTTATTCTTCATAAACAGAACCTTAAGAGGTGACTGAAATTTGCTTCTATTTTGAGTTAATGTTTTTATCTATTTCTCTCATACCATTATGGATAAACAACCATTTACTGTCTCAAAGAAGGAATGATTACACAGGCCACTGGAGACCTGTTCTACATTAGCCTATAATCCATACCAGGGCATTCATCTGGAAAACAGACTTCTGTGTCCCTCTTCTGTACTAAGTGGAATATGGACTGAAATGTCTCTCACATCTTCTGAAGGCAATGTTGTCAATCACCTACTGAGTATATTTATTTTATAAAAGATTAGTAAGCCCATTGCCATTTGAATCCCTACATTTCCAGGACAAGTTTTCTTTTCAACAAGTCTGAATTTTCCTTTAAAAATGAACCTCAACCTAAAATTTCAGATCACCTCTTTAAAATTAGTATTAATTATTGTCACTTCTTCTTCGGAGATGTATTAATGTTATTCCACCAGAAATTACGGCCAGAAGGAAGCTTGGCAAAAGTTCAGCACTGTAAGCTTAACTTTCCACTATATAAGCAATTAGTTCTTCAATAAATTATGCAGCATTTATTAATCAATGTATTAGCTGTTTAAACAAGAAACATCCTCCACTGTGCATATGTTAACAGTAGATAGAGTATGATATGTTATGCTGGAAGGAAACAGAAAGAAAGATGAAGGGATTTAGGGCTCTAAATTCAGGGTAAGATAGGAGAGATGTTTACCACAGAGTGAAAAGTATTCTATAAGGAATTGGTGTGTTGAAGAGAACATCAAAGCTGTGAATATTTACAATGCATTCATCTCTTTCTAAGCCAGTAAGAGAGGAAGATCCTAGCACTTCTTGGAATTGTCCTGCTGTGCTCCCGCATTTTATTGTGAAAACAATTATCATTAATTTCTTCAAATTACACTGAAGTGTTGCTTCTGCTAAATAGTGTCCCTTTTACTTCATAAATTTCTTTTGTCTTCACTG
Source organism: Megaceryle torquata (assembly GCA_024611175.1). Classification (NCBI taxonomy): domain Eukaryota; kingdom Metazoa; phylum Chordata; class Aves; order Coraciiformes; family Cerylidae; genus Megaceryle; species Megaceryle torquata. The sequence goes on from JANIJG010014892.1 coordinate 217,762, forward strand.
TAAATTTGATCCAGTTTTAGATCATACAGCTTATTAAGCAGCTCTCTGTGAACTCAACCAAAACATACTAGAAGTTATTTGAAATTTAGAATTTGGTAACCAAACAACAACAAGAAGCATAAACACCCTGAGAGTATACATTAGGTATTTATAACTAGCTATATGTGTTAGGTTTTGCCTCAGAGACTTCTATTACTGTGGTTCCATTGCTGCCTGTTGAATGGCAGAGCATTGTGTGATGTGATCACAGGTGATTAGCAACAGCTTAAAATCTGACACTGATCTTTTACTACATTAAAAAAAAAAAAAAAAAAGGAGGAAAAAAATCTGAAAGAACCCTTGTTAGTAAACCAGGCTATAAAACCCCCAAAATGTCCTTATTTGGGATTCCTACATATCTTCCAGAAATAAATTGCAGTGTTAAATTGAACTGTTTAATTGCACTGTTTACTACCATAGTTTTTAAACCTTAAAAGTAATCTAAACATTTTTAAATTCTCAGTTGGAATCACTTAATTCTCTGGCAGAAGGTTTTTCTGGAGAAAATACCCTCTTACAGAATGATCTACTGAAAGCCATACAGAGTGACTAATTTTTTTTTCAGGTACAATAGCATATTAATTAATATAATATATTATTTAAGAATGGATCTGTAGCAATGTCCCAAAACACAATATGGATCATTACTATCTCTTTTTAATTATAAGTACTGAATTTATGTATCCATATATAGATCATTGTATGTTAATGGGTAGTCTCATCTTCAGTTGTGAGGATAACTTAGGTTTGCTACAGAATGCTAGTTATGTAGACCCATCTAGTAAGTGGATTTGATCACAATGCACTGAGATCAGTCAGCAGGGACAGTACCTGACTACCTATCATGTGGAGTTATATTTTGTTTCTGCTTCAGTCAGTGTTCCACTCTGAATCCTCCCCCAACTGTTCTGTCTGTTATCTCCATCATTCTTGGAGACAGTAACAAATTGCCTTGAATTGGAATGATTGATTTTTTAATGTCTAGTTAAAATTTATTATAAAGTAAGCAAGATCTTGCACAATTCTTTATATGTCTTCTTATTCAGAGGTTGATCTTTCTAAAAGATAATGTTAGGAATAAAACAGAGACGCAGGCATAAAGTTTTAGACCTCACCTATCTTGTAGAAGAATCTTTCTGCAAAATGTCCATAAGCTTTACATTTCAACCAGACTAACAATATCAGTTTGGGATGCCTAGTCATTCTGACACATCAAATCCTGAGCTTGCCACTGTGAAGTAATTATGGCAGAAATGTACTATGGGGTTTAACAGAGTACAAACATTTTCCACAGACATATTAAAATCCTAAAATGGGAGAAAATTTACTGTAGGTTTTAAAGCTGACATCCTTTGGAGGCTACAAGGCTGGAAAAAACCTGCATCTACGCAGTAGAGCAAGAATTCCAATGAAGTTGGACTTGGTCCCTCTTCTGTTCTATCACATCCACAGCTGATGTTTGTTGTTTGGGTTTTTTGGTTGTTGTTTGGGTTTTGTTTTGGGGTTGGTTTTTTCATTGGTTGGTTTTGGTTTTGCTAGATGTATTTGGTTTACCCAGTAAGAGAAATGGGCATGTTTAATCTCCTTCTACAGTCTCTCTATCACCTCACAGAATGAGAACTTGAAGCTCAGCTGTGCTGCATGGGGCTCATGAATGTGTTTGTCTCCAGGTTATGGATAATCTGAGTTAATTTTTTAAAGACTAAAAACACTGAATGCCAACAGACAAGATTTATAAAGATACTGCTCATAAATCACATTTACCTCATTGTGACATGTCATGATCCAGCACAAGAAGAACAGCTTACACTGGTTCAAAAAATAAACCACAGATAGATATCTCCCCTCTTTAATTCCTTGCTGCTCTTGACTATCCTTTGATGGTACTTCATCAGCTCTTTATGTTTTCACAGTCCTGCTCTTGTTCAAGTTCTACCATCTAAAACCTCACTTCTATTCCACAACTCTGGTTTCTCCTTTGTTAAGTTGAATTTGACCCCTCTGCTAGCTGAGGTTCTTCATCAGTCAGTGAATCTGTTGTTTATTTACAAAACATCTGGAATTTAGACTTAAAAGCTGAATGTGTCCTTGGCAATATCTCTTGCACTGTGGGTGCTGCAGTTAAATCTGTGGTTGTTAAGTTTAGTTTGTTAGTCTTGTGTCTAAAGCAAAAATTTCATTTGTTTACTTTTTAGGTTTTAGATCAATATGAAGACATTCAATAATAGAGAGTATAAACAAGAACCAAATTTAACAGTACACTCAGACTCAGTTTTTACAGGCAGAGGATCTCTGGTATCAAGCAGAATTCCTAAGTTACTTACTGGTACCTCAAAAGAATTCCTCATGGCAGAGACAGTCATAATATGTTCTTTTCTGTGAGCATTTTTACAACATGAAATAAATCTTTCTAAGAAACTGTGTCCCAAGATGTGGTTACATTCTGAGCAGGTGGCTAGATAGAAAACATAACACACATATAAACCTTATGATATCAAGAATCAGGTTAGCTAACAGAAGAAAAGGCCAGAATTTGAACTGCATGGACATTTCTTGATCTTAAAGTGTCTAGCATAGTAGCATAGACCCCAAAAAGTAGCATATTTTGTCTCTGCTTCTGGACTATCCTCCAGCTCCTCTGTGCTGTTTCTCTGATAGTAGGCAAATATTGAAGTGGTTGAACAAGCACTTAATTAGATGCTTCACCACAGCCAGAAAAGTGAAAATCACTATGTCTAGCACAAAATTATTTTTTAAAGTAGTTGATATAGAGTAAATACAAAGGAAAACAAAGGAAAAAAGAAAGCACTCACATGTTTTTCATCAGTAAGACAATTTTCTTCTATATCATTATAATGAACCGAAGATTACCGAGGAAAGGGCAAAAATAAAATCTCCATGGTGCCATCATGACATTAACTTAGAGTCTTATTTCAGCTCATGAAATCCATAACTCACAATAATCTACAACAGGAATGTGGTTTTAGATTTTCTTGCTAAACCACAAATAGGGTTGAGATGGAATTATCTCAGCACAGTAACTATTTCATGTTAGCTGAGAAGCACTTTAAGAGGCTTCTTTTCAGAATGCAGTCTGATTTGCAAACACAGATATTCAGTTCTCAGAAAGTACACTGTCATGATGTACTTAACAAGAAATGTAATAGCATAATGAAAATTCAACACAAAATAAAATCTCCAAGAGATTACTATTTCCACATATGTTAAGAGAAATTATCTCCATGTTTTAATAATTAGTCCATCTTATAAAGAAGGTTGATAATGAACATTAGTGAAACTGAGTTCAACATTTGAACAATTTATAATTAAAAACTGAGTACAGTGAAAGAAATGTATCTATTTTTCTTCCAAGTAATTTGTTGCACTGTTTGAAACCCTATATCTGACAGAATATATTCATCCCATTATTTTTTACATTAAGTAAAACAAATAGACCGAACCATGACCTTTGTGTGTCATTAACACAAGTTTACCATATTCCTTTTATTAAGCATGATGAGAAAAATAAGCTGTGGAAAAAGAACCCACTGACTCAAGTTTCAGTTATATTTTATGAGGTTAAAACCTGTAAAAGCAGCACTGGGGTAGGAACTGTGCTGTGAAGGACATGCTGCCTCTTAATGCACCTGCAAATCAAGTTTTCAAGTAACTGGAACAGTACCATGTCAAGATTTTTCAGAAACATTTTTCAGAGACAAGTGCTGAAGAGCTTGCTTAACATTTAGCTCCACAAGCTAATTGCTATTAACACAGCTGCTGCCATCATATTATTCATTTTCATGGACAGTCAGTCAGCAGATACAAAAAAGTATTTCCAACCATATAGTCAAAGCTATTTCTTTGTCACATTATTACAGACAAATGTTGGCTTTAATATTTTATAAGGCGTGTGATGATTCCAGTGACTAAAATCGTGATGAAAGCTGATGGAAAATAATCAGCAGGTACAGAAGTCTAAATCGTTCTGCTTGAAGTTCTTTGCTGTGAAAATCCTTGCTCTTTTTCTACATGATATTTCTGCTAATATAAGTTGTAGCTCTGCACAAGGCAAGAGCTCAGGATTTTCATACATCGTTGAGGTGAATGTTGCCAGAAGTTATCTAAGATTTATGCAAATGTACACTCTAGGAGAAGTCAGCATTCATTCTGCATGGAAATCACTTCTAAATTAATTCATCTGTTGGCTTCAGAAAAGCGTTCTTTTTTTCCTGGTACACTGTTTCTTAACCTTTTCAGACTGATGATCCAGAATCAAAGTAAAAATCGTTCATGATCTGCTCAGTCAGAATGAAATGCGTACATGTGTGCTATAATAATCATATAATTTATTTGGGCAAGGGTTTCAAAAGATAGATTGGAAATACTTGAACTTGAAGGTCACAGTGTGTGGTGACAGGAAAGGAAGATTTTCTTTGCTTTCTCTTTAAGCTGTGATTCTCAAACCTTACAACCACTGATTATTTCCCCTTACACAGAAGAATTAAACACTGATCAAGAAACAGTAACTTAATCTTGCATACAGAAGATCCTGTGATACTATACAGCAGTTTGGATCTCACTGGTGTTCAATCTTACATCTAGAATTAGCTTAATCTTTTCCTAGAAGGCAGCAAAGCTATGGAAAATTGGTAATTCCTCTGTAGCCCAAAGCTCCTGCTAGATTTTGAGCTGCAAACTAAGGCAGTCTTAATTTTCTTTTTAAACCAGTTTTGACAGAGTTCAGACTGACCATCTGAGCATGTCCTGACCGACCCAGGGATTGGTGTGGTGAAAGGCAAATCAAACTTGCAAACTGTCCACCCCAGACTATACACCACAGAACCTCAAACTGACCTGTAAGATCTGCCACTGCAACTTTATTTAGTCAATTCCTCAGTAACTTAAATAAGGAATTAATGTTGAAATGTGTCCCCTTAAAAAAAAAAACAACAAAAAAAAAAGGTTTCTCTATTTTGGTAAAAATTCTTCAAGTTTCTTATCCTACAAAGGCACAAAGGTATCTTTCTAAAACATAAAGTAAACTAGAAACTGCAGGTGATATTCAGGAGACATTACTGTTCAAGTTAAAAGAGATCTGCCATGTATATGTACAAAGGACAATTCCAGTTGAATGAATATACAAACCCTACATGCATTGGAGTCTGTGTATTTTTGCATTTTCTTGCATTGCAGTGTAATAAAATTAGAAGCTAAGGGAAAATACAGATACTTTGCACTATAAAAGAAATGCTCTTACTTATCATACATACTTTTAAAATCTTTAAGAGTAACATGCTGCTGCAGAAATTAACAGAGAGCAAACAAATTTGACACATATCAACAACTACTCAAAACAGGACATTTCATGTAATATAAAAATGTGCTAAACAGTTAGCAAATGAAAACAAAATGGAAACAAGCAAACAAACAAAAGTGCATATATACATATACATACTTCAATTCAAAGGTTAATTTAAAATGCCAGCATCTTCTAGGCTGCACTGATCTTACTTACATTGGTCTCTAGTCCAGCAAACGCTAAGTCCTGACCTCTATAGGTCTAAATAACATGTAACATGATTCACTCTTGGCAGAGGAAATTTTCACATTACCAATGCAGCATGCAACCTTTAGTGTATGCTGACTATAACCTTTGAGGCCAACTCTTCGTCCCTGGAAATCAAATCAGCTTTTCATTTATTCATTCATTCATACTGGAGCAGGAAAAATGAGATGGTCCTTGTGTTTGGTTTTGTTTGGTTCTTTAATCACAACAATGTAAAATGAATGTACAAATAATACCTTCTGCATTTGGGATTACATCCTATTTGTCCAAATTAAATCAGATTTTTCATTTTTTGGGGCTGCACAACCCAGGAGATTGAAATAGTAGATGGAAAAAAAAAAGGACAACAATGTAGTTTTGAGCACAGCTGTTTCCTGTACATATGAGAAATAGAAACAGACAAACAATGAATTTAATTTGTTCCAAATATAAATGTCAGTTGAAGGCCTGGAAAATACTTTTTTAGAGAAAATAATTTGTTTTCCTAAAATGTACCTGATATTTTCTTTCTTTTCTTTTTAAACTTATTATCTTAAATTATCCCAAGATGGTCTGTAAAAGAAATGTACCAAAATTGAGATCACCATATCTCACACTTATTTTACATAGGTTCTAGTCCTTTAAATATCCCATTCCTGATTTCAGTACAACTAAATAAAATGTGCAACTTTATTCCTAGTTATAGACAAAAGCATTTATTTTACTAATGCCATATATAACCTTGCAAAGTATAGAAATATAAACTATAGAATTTAGAAGAGTTCAGAATTAAATCTTCAAATATTTCAAGTATAACTAGATTCTGAGAGCTTTCTCTGTAACTGAATCTTTAGCAGGCATGCTGTAGACAACTTCTGCTGCCTGCCCAAATGCAGACTACATGAAAATACAGTAGCAACATGAAATTCAGTATTGTTTGAAACACATTGGAACTCTTTGCTAAAAATCAGAATACATATCATCACTTTATATAAAATTCAGCACAGTTTAAGAATAATGCAAATTGTGTATATACTAAAAGAAATTAGTAAGTGAAATCTGACATTTTAGCTCATATAAGCAACTTTAAAAAGTTTTCATGAAGATGAAAAATCAAATCACTTGGCTTTGAGGGTGTTAAATATATATATAAGAAAAAGTTACAGTAGCAATACTCATATCAGGAGGAATTTTCATACTACCAGTGATTTTACCAAAACCTATTATTTAAATGTTAGTGAGGAAGTTCACATGGGCAAACAAATGTGGCTATTCCTGAAAACCAAGGTGATGGCATACAAATGGATCAAAACAGAAAGGTGAAAGACCTTGACCCTGGAATTTTTTTCATGCATGACCGAATAAGTCAGCATTATGTTAAACACTTCAGGTAATAATTATGAATTATTATGTTGATAGCAGGAACAATAATCTATTTAACTGTTTCAGTGTTATATATACAGAACAAGAAACTCTAATCTGCACAAACTGTGTTGTATTTTTTTAATTAGCTGGAAAAGAAGCAATATTAAAACCAGGCAAAGTAGATTTTACTATGTATTCTTGCTTCCTTATGTGTTGTGAAATGTACTTTTCTTCCTAGAGAACTTCAATTTTTGTTACTGATAACTGTTGGTCTAGTAAACACAGCAAAAGCATGAAAAAGTTAAGACTACAGGAGTCCCGAAAGTCATTGCTCACAGTGGTAAAATGGCCAGTTTTTAGTGTGAATTACTAAATGTTAAGATTAACAAAATGAAGATTAGCAAAATTCTCTGGAGTTATTAATATGCCTGTAATAGTTTTCCACTAGATACCAAGGGATATGTTTATGTTCAGAGCCAGGACCACACAGATGGAACATTATAAACATTAAGACATATTGCCAAGTTTAAGATATTTTTCCTGAAATACCAACTGTATGGATTCTTTATTTTAATAATAATAACAAAAAAAACCCCCAAGAACCAGCCAAGCATAAACAACCAAAATAACACCAAACTAAAACAAAAACCCCCAGACTTATTTCCCCCCCAAACCCCAACACTTTAGTATTAACCAGAGCACAAAAGGCACCAAAGATCTAGTACCTAAAATAAATCCACCACTAATATTAACATATCTGAGAAATCCCTCTTTATCAAGGGAAGCAAGAAGATTTTGTTGTTACCATCAATTATAAATTTATATTTCTTGTATTTCCCAAATTCTACTGAATATTTTAGGCATCTTCTGAGCAAATACAAACAATTAACAGTACCATTTGTTTTTTATTTCAAAATTTCCTTTTTTCAATTAAATACATCATTAACTTTTAGTGATATTAAAAAGCCTCCTATTTTTAATTAACATAAATGTCTGTATGAATAAATGAGTGACATACTCTAGTATTCTTGTAACTTTGTTTAAAATTCTGCACTTGGAGTAATGCAGTATCTATGCATTGGCTGTTTGAACTGTTAACTATTTAACTTAACCAATGAACAAGTTTAGGAAAAAACCCCAATGTTCACTTGGATATATATTAAGAAATAGGTCTCCTCCAAACTCTCCTTTTACATGAAACATTTGTTTTAATAATTATCAGAAAGCCAATGTTTTATGGGTGCTAGCACAAGTTTAGTCCCAGCAAGTCTAACAACTACCAACTACTTCTTGTGCCAGTTACTTGAAAAAATGAGAGCGCTTAATTCAAACTATAGGCGCATACCACAGCCCAAAAGAGATCTGAGATGTTCAGGATTAGAACCTGACTAGCTGAAGAAATTCTTAGGAAAAGCTGTTGAAGGAAAATGCATACAGGAGAAATAGAGTAGCAAAAGTACTAGTCGCAAAACATAAAAATATTAATATCATAATCTCTCTGCACTCTTATCACTGGTTTTTTTCATACATTTTATATTCTGTGTGCAATGCATGCAGCACAGTACTGATCTGCTTCTGTGGTATGTGCAAAGATTGTCTCAGTAGTGGATTTGGTTAGGTTAATAGTTGGACAATATGATCTTAAGGGTCTTATCCAACCTAAATGAATCTATGATTCTGTGATTCTATATCACAGCAAGACATTTCTGTATGCCATCTCTCTGAGCGCCCTTGTATGCTATGGATGGAAACCTCCACACAAGCTGAGAGAACTGCAGAAAGATCTAATGCCCCACTGCATGAATATGTCTAAAAAGATACAGTTATCTAGATGAGAAAGGAAAGGTGGACTATTTCCTGTTCATTCTTTAGAGGCTGACTTTTAGAAACTCACAAGGCCTTCCACAATGCCAATGGTTTGCCCAGTAGGGTACTGAGTTTCTGACTAAAATGTTGACAAAAAACAAAGATGAAAAAAGTATTTCTAATAACCTACCCCTAGGGGATGTAACTCCTTTATCTCTTAAAATACTTTTTCTTTGTATAAAAACATATGCTGATAACAACTGGACTTCACTCCATCCCAAATCTGTCGCAACATTCTTACTGTTCACTGAAACATCCAATGCTAATTGAATTTGAGGTCAAGCTCAGAAATCACATTGTGGCAGCAGGTTCCACAACAGTATTTGCTTTTCTCAATTATACTTCTTCTGCTTTTCAGTGTTTACTTGGTCTGGATATATTATGAAACTGGAATGCATGGTTTCCATAATACCATGGAAAATGGGATGCATAATTTATGGTGGTATTAGGAAAGTGCAGTAGATGTATTCTGGGTTTTTGTAGTTGGGGTTTTTGTTTGTTTATTTGTTTGTGGGTTGGTTTTTTGTTTGTTTTGGATTTGTTTGGTTTGTTTTGTTTTGTTTTTATTACCTTCTCTAAATTACATGGAGCAAAACATCTCAATATTCATTCATGCAGTCTTGCTCCTTATGTATCTAAGCAAATTTACCATATATCTCGAGATTCCTAACTCTTTGCTATATTCCTTTCCAGTGGTGGTGGTAAGCAAAGATTCATTTCAGTATTTCAGGCTAAAGTAGTTCTAGTATGCAAAGCAGAGAAGTATTTTTACTCATAGCCTTTGTATATGTCAGTATCTTTTACAATGCATGGTGAGCCAGACTTGATTACTAAATGTTGTGGAGTTGGAAGGACATTAATAATATCTGTAATAGAATGAGATATGAATACTACAATCTGTGTGTAGACAGAAAGATCAAGAGACACCTGGTAACAGAGTGAACAATAGATAGAACTGCCTACTACCTACTCCACAGTCTTTGTATAACTGCTCAGCATATTTTCCCATTTTCCTTATGTATCAGGAGCTTATACACAGAGAAGCTTAGTTTCATCATAGAATACTTCTAAATAAATTGAACATTGCTGTCACCATCACAGTAACAGGAGAGAAGCCTTAAAAACTACAGCAAAGTTAACCTGGATTTTCTCTCCCATGTATATCCAAAAAATTCTACACCTAGCCTAGATTCTACACCTAGCCTAGATTCTACACCTTAGCCTAGATTATACACCTAGCCACTGCAATTTGTCTCAAAATGGTAAGAACCCAACAAGAAATTAAGATCATCAATGGAGGGGCAGGTCAAATGCCTGTGTTCCCAGTGTTATGTGCCCCATAACCACCAGTAGCAGATAGGTAGAAAAATGTACTTTTCCATGCTCTCTTTAGTTGTAAGAGAGAAGTGTCTAAGGAGAAGCAGGGCATACGGTAATGCTTTAATTTGATCTAGTAATCTGTGGCTTCTAGGAAGTAAAGGACTATCTCAAACAAGTTGTATATTTATCATTAATTTCTTCCATTGAAACAGGCAATACACTGAAATGCTGGATAGAGCCAGACATTGTATTAACTCTTCTCAAACTTCATTAGAAACATTCCCATTCAGTTGTGTTCCTTTTTTAACAACACATTTGACAGATCTGTCTGTTCAGGTAAAGCTTGTCCTGTCAAAGAATGTGTAGAGGTCTGGAAGCTGGGACAACTATCCTGGGAAGAGTATAAGGACACTGCTTGGTTGTGTAGGGATGGGGTCAGGAAGGCCAATGTGTGGCTGGAGTTTAACTTGGCATGGGATGCAAAGAATAACAAGAGTGGTTTCTAAAGGTATGTCAGACAGAAAAGGAAGGTCAAGGAAAGTGTACCCCCCAGTGACCAAGATGGGCAAGCTGGCAACAACAGATGAGGAGAAGGCTGAGGTATTAAACAACTTTTTGCTTCAGTTTTCACTGTCAACCTCAATTCTCAGAGGCCTGAGGAAATTGGCCGATGCAGTTGCCAAATCACTCCCCATATTATTTGAAAAGTCCTGGCAGTCGGGTGAAGTCCCTGGTGACAGGAAGAAGGGACACATTGCACCCATTGTTAAAAAGGGTAGAAAGGAGGACTCTGAGAACTACTAACCTGTCAGCCTCACCTCTCTGCTTGGGAAGTTCATGGAGCAGATTGTCCTAAAAGCTCTGATAAGGCACATGGAGGACAGGGAGCTGATTCAAGACAGCCAGCATGACTTCACCAAGGGCAAGTCCTGCCTGAGCAACCAAGTGGACTTGTACGATGCAGTGACTACAGCAGTAGACAAGGACAAGTGTGTGGTGCAGTTGATGTGACAGAGGAACAGAATGTCACACAGTGGGGCTTCAACAGGCTTGAGAAGTGGGCCCATGTGAACTTCATGAGGGTCAACAAGACCAAGTGCAGGGTCCTGCACCTGGGTGGGGCAATCCTTTGTATCAATATAGTCTAGGGGATGATGGGATTGATAGCAGTCCTGCAGTGAAGACTTGGGGGTACTGGTGGGTGAAAGGCTGAATATGAGCTGACAATGTGAGCTCACAATCTGGAAGACAAATAGTATACTGGGCTTCATCAATAGAAGTATGGCCAGCAGGTCAAGGGAGGTGATTCTTCCCCCTCTATTTGCTCTGGTGACACCTCATCTGGAGACTCTGTCCAGCTCTGGAGTCCTCAACACAAGAAATACGTGGACTTGTAGGAGACTAACAATTCCTATGAAGAAAGGCTAAGAGAGTTGGGAGTTGATAGTCTGGAAAAGAGAATGTTCTGGGAGAGACCTTACTGCAGCCTTTCAGTACTTAATGTTTGGAGAGAAACATTTTAGCAGGGCTTGTTGTGATAGGACAAGGGATGTTGGTTTTAAACAAAAGAAAAGGGTAACAAGGGGACTAGATAAAAGGAAGAGATTTTTTACATTGAGGGTGGTGAAACCCTGGAAAAGGTTACCCAGAGAGGTGGTGGAGGCCCCATCCCTGGAAACCTTCAAGGTCAGGTTAGATGGGGCTTTGGACAACCTGATCTAGTGGAAGATGTTCCTGCTTACAGCAGGGTGGCTGCACTAGCTGACCTGTAAAGGTCCCTTCCAACCCAAAGCATTCTACGATTCTATGATTTTTACAGAAGTTGTAAAGTGCTGATAATGTACAGGACTGGCCATTTATCTTTAAGAAGGAAAGAAACAGAATAATCATAAAATACAGAAGCAAAAGGTGTGAATAGAAACACTAAGTCACTAGTGGATTCGTGAAGGATACCAAAAAAGCCTGGAAGAAAAGCATCCATTTGCATAGGTTTTGAGAAGACAGAGTAGTCTACTGAAATCTTAGCTGCCATCAAACTTGTCTGCTGCTTTGGTAATACAGAAAATTACATTTGTTAATATAGTCCTTTCAAAACCTTCTGTGAAAAAACACCAGGAGTTAGAAAGAACAGAAACATCTGAATAAGGATTAATGGGGATAACTCTTCCTGAAGCTTCTCATGACCACATGAGAAGTGGTGTAATTCTAGACAGCTAAGGTGGTTGTCACAAAGACTGAGCTAGACACATGTGTATGCCATCCTCACTTAAAATCTGAGCAGGAAAAAACCCAACAACAACACCATCACCACCACAAACAAAACAAAAACAACAAATAAAAAAAAAATAAAAAAAGGAAAAGAAAAGAAAAAAAAACAACCCAACAGTGTTTACGATAACAACATAATCTGCCAACTGCAGATCACATCCTCAAAGGCAACTGTTGTCATCTGTCTGAAAATATGTCAGTGCTGTTCTTGCATTTCCAGAAGATGGAGCAGCTTGAAGTAGCAACACTAAAGGGATTTATTAGACTGCTAGCTCTGCCCTCTGCAACTTTAGTTTCCTCTTAGTATGAAATAGGTCTCCTGGTCTTCAAATCTCTCGCACTGACAGGAATGGTAGCTGATGTGCTTGTCAGTAACACAGAGCAAACCTATGATTTTTGAAATAGAACACATAAGCCTTTGCAGCTCATACAAAAGACTGATTCTGAGAGACATCAGTGTTGTCCAACTCATTCTCTCTAGACAGGCTGCAAAGGAGGACACAGGCACACATTTATCTATGGATCCTAGACACATACAATTTTGTAAATACATCTTAATATACTAAGGTACACATATGTACTTAGTGAACTTTGAATTTTTTCCTGAAAATGAGTAGGAAGAAAGGAACAGAGAGGTAAATGGTATCTGCCATTAACTGATATTCTTTGAATTTGCTTCAAATACTAAAAACTACAAGCCACAGAGCATCTGAGATTTCTTAAAAAGACTACAGAGAAAAGTCAGAAATTTCAATTAAACATTTAAAAAAGTTGATTTTTAGTTCTTCTCTAGTTTTCTAGACAACTCAGTTAATTTACTATGAAACGATATAAAAAATTGTTCCAGAGGAAAATTATATTTTTGAGGTTTGAGTTGTGGGGGTTTTTTATGTTTTGTTTTACATAACAAAATGTGATGTTTCTTTTAGAATGGTGTTCTAAAAACCAAAGTCATATCTATCGAGCAACTACGTCTTCATCACAAAATCACACACAAAACTTAAGTGAATTTTCAGTGTTAGATCAGGAATTGTGCTAATCTGGCAAGGAAAAAAATTAAGATTCTAAATTTTGTCACTAATCTAAGCTGACATTAATGTCAATATTTTTAAAACTGAGGCAGAGAAATAATAATCAGTATTCCAGTAATACTGTGTTCAAGGGGACAGTATGGTGATCCAGGAGATATTGACTCCTGGGAAAGTTCATTTCTACTCGGGTAAAATTGAACATTATGTTCTTGAAGACTGTTCCTATAGCAATACATGTAATTATTTTTTCACTGTGGGCTTTTAGTCATATAAATGCTAAACATTTTTATAATTGAATTGTTCTGGGAATTTCCTTTTTACAAAGTCCATGTATATTTATTAAAATTTGCAAAGCTGAACAGGAATGAAAGAGCAGTAATGAAAAGAAAGGGGAAATATTGTTATGCAAGTAATAAGACAGAACTAATCCAATGTATAACTTTAAAGCTTGACAACCTTATCATGAAGGAATATCTCATAAAAGGCAAACAAATATCTGTCTTCTTTTTCCTTCTCATATGTGTATCTGCACTATTATAAATTTATCAAGTAGAGGACAAAGAAAATGAGCAAACCAGGAATCGACTGTTTATTAAAGGAATGCAAAGTCAAAACAAATCTCTAAAACAATTATTTGTCAGTAGATAACAAAGGAGAAGCAGATAATTAATGTTTAATTTACTGAGTTATTCCATTAGTTGAACAGTCTCAAAGCCTTTCACTTCCAGGCTTCATCTTTTAATAACTTCTCGCTCCTAAATTTATAAAACATTAGAAGTTTCAATTGTTTTTCAGAAACTATTCAAGATATAAAGCTGAATTCTTTGGGATCAGCCTAGAATCTATAATTTTGTTATTTAATTAATATACTTTGCTCAGCATTTACATTCATTAGCTATTTCAGACTATGTTTCTTAGAAAGATTCCAGATGGTTGATTTGAAACTAAGGTCAGCTTTTTGACATTTTCTTTATAATAGCACCAATGGTAATAAATAAATAAAAGAGACTTTTCCCAATAATGGCCTGCTTAGAAAATCATTATCTCATTGCTTCAGTGTTCACTTAGGTAAATTGTGGGTCTCACCTTGGCATTTAATTAGTCACTTGGAAAAAAAACAAACAAAACAAATGACCAAACAACTTCACGTGGGCATGTATTTGCACTGCATAATAGTTATTGCTTAATTATCTTTATTTCAGGAATAATATTCATTCATTTCACTTGCTAAAATGTGTTAGCCTTTCACAGTTCTCTGTAAATGTAACATCAAATATAAAAAAAAAAAATTCTCTTTTATGTCCAATCTCTTTGTTTGTCATCCTTAAAGTGACATACTTAAATGTCTCTTCACACTCTCTCTTACCCCAAATTAGTTTGGCAAACACAGAAAACAATAACATGTAAATATTTCCATTTTTGCTCTAGTGGAATATTTGTGCTTTAAGGTATTTTCTGCCTGGAGCATGTACTGTGCTTTACTCAACTTAACTCAATTCATTTTTGGTATCTAACGTAGGAAAGAATGTCTTTCATTGGTTCTCATCATTCAGATACCATTTCCAATCTATTTTAGATGAGTATCAACTGAGTTAAGCATTCACCTCTAGTTGCATTGAAAAATATTAGTAGGAAAACATGCTCACCTTCAGGCTCCCCACAGAGTGTACACTGTGATTCTGCAAGGAAAAAGAGAAAAAAAAAAATTCTTGATTTTAACATCTGTCATAATTACATCCAAATATAACAAAACTTACAGAAATCAAAGTTAGCATGAAAAACAGAATTCTATTTTCAGCACCCATTTTTTTAACAGCTGCAAAGTAACACTTAAAAAGGAGTTTTTGCAGGAAGAATTTTAAAATAGAACTATGTTCATGTCTAGTTACATTTATATAACTATCACCTTCATAGACTCTAGCTGAATGCATTCATGTAGCAGGACATTTTGTTTCCACATTTGTAGATGTACAATACTGTAGTGACAACAGTCACTCAAATAAAGAATTTAAGCCTCCTAATATTGTATTATTGGAGGTAGCAAGCAGGAATAGTGACAGAGTTATTATTTTTCTTTCTCATATAAGACTTCCAAGTCCTCTTGGGCAAGGGGATTAAGTCAAACAATCAATGTAAATTTACAGTTATACTTCGCAAAATATTCAAGTATAGAAATGAAGGCCATAAAACTCCATCATAACAAACAGATGGTCTCTAAATGTACAATAACTATTTTATTCACACATTGCTATTTGGAAGTTGGCTGTCTTAAAATTATTTTGCATAATGTACAAATGTATAGACACACAGAGGAAATATTTTAAAGTATCCCTTGGGACTGAGCTGCTCAGGTGTTAGTATCAAGCTGTAAACCAAAGCTATTGTTTAGAATCTGAATACCAGAATCAATTGAAATCACAGGGAATGTAATCAGGGTGGCAGATAATTCTGATAACTGAAAGATCTTCTAGAACAAGACAGTACAGTACATTTTAAAACATAAATCTCTGAAATCTCCATTTTAACACTCAGTTGAAAAATTACAGCAACAGTATGCTAAAGCAAATATATGTATATACAGGCACACATGCACATGCATATATATTTTTATACCAATTCAGTACAAAAAGCAGTTTTACATGCCTGCTATATAAAAATCCAATTCAAAAACTTGCTCACATTTTCTCCAGCCTTGAATGGCAAATAGGAGATTGGACTTCAGCTATGATTTTGACTCAAATGCAAAAAAAGGCAGAAACGTAGAATATGAAACACATACACTGAGTAGATTGACCTTTACAGCATCACTGTGATATTGCCAGTTATTTAGAAGTACTTTCTCCATACAGATAAGAGGCTGTCTTACAGTAACCCACTGTTGTAATGGTACTTGACCCTACATCTTTCATATATTTAAAAAACATTAATGACTGGGTTTTTACAACTGCCCGGGCTTGTAGAGTGCATGAGAGAAAGGAACAAGAAAACTGTGTTTATCCAGGCAGCTCAGATAGGTGGATCACAACAAGCATAAAGTTGCATGATAGAGAGGAATTAATTCTGAGGCAGTTCAGCACCATGAACCATCTATTGATAGACTCAGTGGTGTCCCCAGAAGACCTGACAAAGTGAAAACAACACCCCAACAGCAAGCTTGAGAAAAATCACCAGTGGAAAGCATGAAAAGCCTAGTCTCAGATAACACAGGCATTTCTTTCACTGCTGGATGAAAAACACGTTTGCTGCAATCTGAAGTGATGCAGAAGAAGCAGCTCAGATCTCACTTTTAATTCAAAGACTTTCTGAGGTTTTACTAAGAGGGGCTGCCTGTCTGTGTCCAGCTTATTATCCTGATTGATAAGGAAGAACAAGCTGAGACTTGGTTTCTGAACTCTGACTTTTTCCTGATCCTCTACATCTTGCCAACAGCTCCTTCACTAGTTTGTTACAATCCAAAGACTGTTTGACTTTTTTTTTTGCAGAACACCATCTTCTCCACTTAAAGGTCCCTATGCAACAGTATAAATTATTAGCTTCTCTCTTTTCTCTCAATAAAACAAATTAGTACCAATATTGCAAATATGCAGCAAGGTAGATATTCTAACTCAAAATAAGGCTTGCAGCTATGACTAGTGCCAGAAAGTTGTCCAAAAGCTAGACAGGTGTCAGCACTATCCCTGCCAGATCGCTGGTTTTTGGACTTATTTCAGGTGTTTGTTTAAGCTCCCCTGTTTATGGTCAAGCCAGGTGTTTCTTCTCCTGTGTCAGCATGCCTGGGACAGTTCATGGGGGGATTTTGTTTTAATTTGTCAATGTATGCCTTCCAGAGGCTGGGCATCATTTGAAACTGACAGCAGCATCTCTCATTCTACACTGGTATGAAGCAGACTTTGTGGATGATTCACCAGTAAGCCTCTGTTTACGAATTTCCCCACTGTAGTTTGCTACTGTGGGGGAGGAGTAGATACCCTTCTTGTTGTGCTTGACACATAGAGAGTTACAAATAAAAACACAACCACTTCTACTAGACATGTGAACAACATGACAGGGAGGTTGTATGGAGCACTGTTTTCCACAGAGCCTCTGTATATGTGTGAGAGGTAGAGAATTAAGCTTATTTATATCTGTATGTTCTGTGGTTATTGTTGAGAAATTGCATGTCCTAAATTTCCAAGACTTAAATAATAAAAAATATACAAATATTTGTATGTTTACAAATATTTGCTCAAATATTTGTAGGTTTACATTATAAAGAAATACAGAAATCTTAAAATCCTGTAAAGAAGCTATGTCTTGAAAATAACTTACTTTCTCTGGAAGGAAGTATCTTAGTAGAAAAGATCTTTGTGGAAGATAGCAGAAGATAGTTCAGTACTAAACATCTGTACTAATTTAGAAATTTTCTAATTTAAATTTCAGTTCTGGGATAAGATGACAGCAATGAAGGACATGACAATAGTGTAAAACATTACCACTCCATCGCCTGAAATGACATTGTTTAGGCTGAGATGAACCTCACCAAAAGTTGAGTGTCTCAACATTAGTGTTCAAAATGTAATCTTAAAAGATTTCCTAATTAATGTAAAGAAACAGTCACTTAGCCTGCCTTGGAAACCTATGTTAGCATGAGATAAGTCAATAAATTGCTTTTTGTAAGTACCCATTCCTTTTTTTTTTGTGTAAGAGTCTTAGACTTAGGCTACATCTTCACAGTAACATTCATGTTCATTCAGTAACATTGTAAGTGACCTGTGGAGTCCTTCCACTGAGAGCAGGGTTGTCACCAGCATGAGTTCAGCTCAGCTGTGACTTTCATAATCAAGTCCTGAAAGCAACCAAGGATGGAGATTCCACAACCTCAGCAGGCAGCCTGCTCCAGTGGTGTATCAGCCTCACAGGGTCCTCCTTGAATCTCTTAGTCTGCAGTTTATGGTCATTCTCCCTTGTTGTATCATCCAACACCACCAAAATATACTTTGACTTCATCCTGTCTGTAACTATCCTTTAAATACCTGCAGCTGGCTATAGATCTTTACTTCAACAGACTAAATAAACCCAGCTCCTTCAACTACTCTGACCAAAAGGCTCTCTGCTAGACTCCTTCCATTTTTTCCCTATGCTTCCAAAACCAGGGAGCCCCAACCACTGAACACAGTATTCCAGGTGCAGCCCCAGCAGCACCAGAGGGAAATAATACCCTCCTCAATTTGCTGATCATATTCATACTGTCATATCTCAGTATGCAGTTTGCCTATTTGCAATGAGAACGCTCTATGTTGACCCATGTTCAATTTGCTAATTGTGTTCCTTCAGAAAAAAATAAGTGAATAAGATCAAGTCTTAGTCAGATCTGTCCCTTGATCCAAGTCTCCCACCAATTATACTAGTGTTAATGTATGTATGGCACAAGGGAAGAGGGAACGCATGGGCAAACACAGGTAGACCAAGACTGCTTTTTTCAGGACTGGCCTGACCATAAATCAGCTTAAGGGAATCATGGAATCTCAGCCTCATCTAAGTAATTTCTGTGTGCCCACGCTGGATGAAATGATGTCCAAAGTGAAAGTGCTTAAGCTACTGTGTGTTGTGATGGAATAGGAGAAGGGACATTTCAGACAAAGATATTTCTTAAACCACTCCTTCTCACAAATCCTAGTAATGGATTATGCTTCTATATTTCTGATTCATCTGAAGTATTATAATGATACTTCCACAGGAGGTATTCTTTCTTTTTAATATGTTTCTAATCAGCTGCCCTTAACAAAGATGGTCATTGTCGCAAGCACTCATATATGTGAGTACCTTCTTTGTCATTGCTCTCAAAGGTGAAATGACTAAGATGGGCAAGCGTTCAGAGATTTGAGGCCTAATACATCAATAGAACAAGGAAAACCTATATTTATATTATTAATCTGAATCTGTCATTTTGAAATTGTCTAGCCAACAGAAATAATCTTCCCTGAGACAAGAACCTGCTGACAAAATAGGTCCTAAGAAAGATCTTTTGAAGAAACAAATTTATCAAGAAGACACAAGCTCTTTTTTCCACCAAGTAAGATGAAATTTATTTATTTTGATAGTTTTCTTGTCTAACCTAAATGATAAGTTAAACTGAAAATAATAAACCCAGACATGTAAAAGAGAACATCCTTTTTCCAAAAAGCTGAGTTCAACATTCAATTTTAAATTAGAGTGAAGATAAATTATTCTGCTAAACATGTTCAACTTTCCTTGCTTTGTACGTTCTTTTTTTTTTTGTATGGCTGGTACAATAAAATCTATTATAAAGAGCTACAATAAAGAAAACAATATATGCTCAGATGAAAGATACAATATAGCCATTATGAATAAATTACATTTCAAAATATCCACATAAGCTATATAATGTAATAAGACTAACACAACACATTATTAGTACTATTTAAAATCAGTTTAAAGAAAATACTGGATGGCTTATAATAGTTAACTATACTTTAATGTACATTATGCTCTCAGCAGGGCTTTACCCAGATTAGGGAGTCCAACCAGGATGAGTTTTGACTCAGAAATAATATGTAAACGTGAGAAGCAGTGGTTGGGATAACTGATCACCTCAGCACTGCATTCATAAACGTGGATGTGGTCAGTCCCTCTGACTACCCCTTGAATAATACAACAAATCCAGTTTTGTATCCCCACTTCATTTGTGTAACAGACCTTTCTCTTACTCTTTTCACTTGATAATACCAGAGATCCTTTGCAGCTCTTTTCTGCTGCCACTCTTTTCTATATTATTTTAAATTTCAGTTACACACATGTATGTTCTCTATTGCTTTTTTTTTTTTTTCTCCCACTACAGTCTAAATGTACTTACTGAGTGGCCAAAAAGATCCCCCCCGTTATATAATTACTGAATATCACTGACTATTTGAAACCAGAACTCCATGCATTAGAGGAAAACTGGCAATTATTTTTATTTCACAGGCTGGCCTCACAAAAACCAATTTTCGGTTTGCCTTTTTTTTTTTTCTTTTTTCCTTTTATTTATGCAAAATAACAGTAATAAATTTAAAAGCAATGAAAAATTAGGTCAAGTCTCAGTAAGGATATTTAGCAGATAGCGCTTTAGATTTTGGTTGTAATGGCAAGAAATACAGCTGTTTCTGACACTATTTCATCAATGTCTCTTTTCATCATTTTACTGATGTCAGTGGAAAAAGGAATTCTGTGGAACTTAAAGAGACATAATGTAGCCATGCCTTATATGAGATTTAGTGCAGCTGAAAAGCAAATTTAAGGCTACTAACTTTCTACTGATTTTTAGGATTTTAATCTAATATTTGTATCTACAAGTCTTGATCTATTAGAACTACATTTTCCATTCTCTTTTTATGTCTGTTTATTTCTCCTACACCTTTTATCTGTAGCTTGTTCCTCCTGTTGATATCTTACCACTGCAAAACACCACCACCTGAAACATCAACATGACAGACCTATAGGAAAAACTACAAGATTTTATCATGTCAGTCAAGATTCTCCCATTCAAAATCATCCTCTTTGTTCCACACCGATGCTAGAGCAAGTGCTGTGGAGATCTCTCACTCTGTTCAGTCACCCATGTAGGAAAGGCATTGAAGGACACCTACAAAATCCAACTAGCATTTTCTTCTGCAAAGCACATTTGAGCTTTACCTACAGAAGTATTTCTAAAATGTTCTCTAACATCTCCAGTGACAGGGAATAAAACTCTCTTCAGGTAAATTATTTTTATTGTTAAACTCTGTTTGCAGTTGGAGAGATTTCTCCTGTGTAATCCAAACAGCCATTGCTTTCAACTATGCAGACAGAGAACAAGATTTTTCTGCACTAAGGAAAAAGTAATATCTAATTCAGAACAGTCAGAGTAATAAGCAAAAATAGTTTCAAGTTATGCAATCAAAAGCAAAGCATTCAATTATACTTATATATATATACATGTAGCTTTGTGTGTATATACATATCTATCTTGAAACCTTTTTTCTTCTTCTGAACAGTAGTATTTACACATAAAAATAACTACCAGCAGTCAGTTCAGCATGCAGAATGTACTGAAAAATGTAATAACAACAATTGTTTAGAACTGTTGTAGATGGAGCAGATGAAAGTATTTCAACCCTTTGAAAAAGTAATTCTACAAGCACTTCTTGCTGAGTGTAAGAGCCAACTTTCCTGCCTGCCTCTCACTGCTGATCACTTACGGTATAACCACTCTCAAGATGAGATTCCCTTGAGTTTGCCATTTCAGCTTTCTTGAATCTTTCGTTTTAACTGGGGTAGTCATAATGAAGGGCTTTTTGCTGCTCAGGATCAGGCCTTCTGTTTAGGAAAAACAAATATCTACTAGAGTTTTTGAGAATAGGAAAAATACAATAGAAAAAACCCAGCTGCCTATGAGAGACTAGCAGCTGGGTTATATTGAGAAAGACAGAGCAAGGGGAATAAGTAGCTCTGAGAAGGGCAGATACTGAAAGAACCTTAAAAAGAAACCCAAAATAGCCATTATTAAAATAGAATGAGCCTAAAGCAGAAGAAAACCAACCAACCTGGCAGTAAACTTCATATCCTTTCGAGCAAATGAACTGACATCCAACCAATTGCATAAAGCGACCACTAAGAGCCCATTATTTTCCCCAGATAAAAACACAAGGTTCATGCTCAAAGCAATGCCAGAACCTGTTCACAGTACTTGCACATCTGATCCTTCTCCATATGGAGTTTACATATTACACATGCATTAACCAAGCCAAAAGAGACTTCAGAGAAGAATTACAAGATCAGACAATCAAATATTTTCATAGGAAAACAAAAATAACTCAAGCAATAAAAAGCAAAATATAAACCACTCAGGGGAAAAAAAAAAAAAAAAAAGCTAATGTTTCTCTTGGTGATCTGAACACAAATACTTTCTTTTCAGAGGAGCAATCATAAACACAGTAATAAAATGGATGTTCTTTAACAAACTTCTGATACACATTTTGAATGCACAGTATCAAAGTGAAGATTTCAAAAACCCTGAACAAGTCCAAAAAAGACCAGAAGGTGTGCTTATAAAGAGCAAATCTATATGTTTTTCTCCTCATTTTTACACTCTTTTTCTAGTAATTGATGTTTGAAGGTTAAAGCAGGTCATATTCCTCACAGACAAGGAAAAGAAACTTACCACCTA
Source organism: Megaceryle torquata (assembly GCA_024611175.1). Classification (NCBI taxonomy): domain Eukaryota; kingdom Metazoa; phylum Chordata; class Aves; order Coraciiformes; family Cerylidae; genus Megaceryle; species Megaceryle torquata. The sequence goes on from JANIJG010014892.1 coordinate 240,380, forward strand.
CTAATCATATTGTATCTTTAACAAAAAACACCAAGGAGAGTAAGGCTGGTGATAAAAAACTGTAAGACTGGGGACCCACGAAAGTGCTGTGAAATACAGAACTGAAGACAGTCTGAACCAGAGGCTTGCTCCAAAACCGCTCTGGAGCCAATGCAAGTGTCATTGGCATTTAGCAGACTCAGGGTCAAATCTCAACAGCATACTAATGCAGAACTAGCCAGGCTATCTATCACCATTCCTCTACTTTCTTTTTTCTCTCTCTTCTTTCACTTTGCTCATTTTAAGAGATTTCACCAATAACTTCAGAGACTCATAAGAGAAAATAAAAATGGTACAAATCCAATCTGAAAATGATATAACAAAGATCCAAACAGATGTCAAAAAATACAGAATGGGACAGCACAGTTATAGAGTAGATCACATACTATCATACTTTACTACAGTGAAGGTTAATTTGATGTTTTCACTCCTTTCTCCTTTTTTCTCATATAGGAATCAGATTTCAAAAACATTTAAATGGAATGGGGTGTTGGCTCAACAAACAGATTTAAGGGGGTAATTTGAAGCACAAAAGGTGTACAAAAAAGTGATGTAACTATTGGAAGGGGCAAGAGATCAAGTCAAGGATGTATCCACATCTGGGTAAAACTGTTGAATGATGTCCTTCATGTAAAATCAGTAACATATCAACTTAGAACAGTACAAGTTGGAAGGCACCTCTTGAGTTCATCAGAGTTTATCCCTCAGTTCAGAGCACGGCCAACTTCAAAGTAACATTAGGTTTCTCAGGGCCTTGCCCACTTAAGTTTTGAAAATCTACAAGAAGGAGAATCAACAGTTGCTTTGGGCAGCTGTTCTGGTGTTTGACCATCCTCACCAGAAAGAGTTTTTTCCTCATGTCTAATTGAAATTTCCCTTACTGCAACATCTATCTATTCCCTCTTGTCTGTTCACTGTGCATATGCATTAAGAGTCTGGCTCCATCTGGCTGTAATGACCCATTAAGCAGCTGAAGACAGCAATTAGGTTTGCTCTCCCCTTAGCTGCTTCTTCTTCAGGCTGAACAAATTTGGGTCTCTTCAGTGTCTCCTTGTGCATTGCATGCTTCAAGAGAAGCATGTGCATTGCATGCTTCACCCATCTTGGTGCCCATCCTCTGGACACACTCCATTTTGCCTGTCTTTCTTATACTGGGGTGGGTCAGGTGCTAGAACTGGCCACTACTCGAATTGCAGCACCTGAAATGCCAAAAAGAGGGGAATAATCACTCCCTTTAACCTACTAGCTGTACAGATGCAGCCCAGTGTGAAGCCAGCCTTCACTGCTGCAGATACACTTCTGAGATACTAATAAAGGGACACTCAAACACAAACACAAAAGGATTGTGATTGTCACAGTTTTGGGTCAGGGCAGTCAGCTGTTCCTTGTCCTCAGTCTCTACAGGTGCTATACCAAAGACCCAGTGATACCCTTTTGGGTCCTTATAATACCCTTTCTTGAGGAAGTCTATGCCAAGGATGCATGGAGCATCTGGACCAGTCACTATATGCTGCCTTTCCCATTTCTTCCCAGTTAGGCTTACTTCAGCCTCTAGTACAGTCAGTTCTTGAGATCCTCCTGTTACTCCAGTACTAGTAACAAATTCAGGCCCTCTATGATTCGATGACAATAGGGTGCACTGTGCACCAGTATCTACTAAGGCTCTATACTTCTGTGGTTCTAACATGCCAGGCTACCGAATCCACACAGTCCAATAAACTCTGTTGTCCCTCTCCTCCATCTGTCTGGAGGCAGGGCCCCCTAATTCCAATGGTAGTGTCCATAATTGGCAACTGGGTTTGTGTAGTTCACTGGGATCACGTGGTTTACCTGGTTAACAGGGTATGTGTAGAGTGCAGGAATTACACCATTTATGGGATTTACACTATTTACAGAATTTGTACTGACTACAGGAATCATATTTTCATTCCCCTTACTTATGTTTTGACCTGAGGCCCATGTACTTGGACCAAAGGATTGCTCATAGTGGACTGGAGCAGCCTCTCTTCTGGAATAATTCTCTCTTCTCTTTGGTTTACCTTGTAAGTAGAGTACTCGTGCCTGTAGAGCAGAGGTAGGTTTTGCATCCCATCTGCTCATTTTCTCTCCAAAGGCACGGAGAAGAGACCACAGGGTGCGTCATGACATGTACTGCTCCTGTTTATCTGGTCTCAAAGAAGAGTGTCTTCTACTGGCTTCATCATGGGTCCACTCAAAGGAAGAATCGGATCTGTTTTCCCTCCTCTCTGTTTTTGAAATCAGGAGTCTTGGTTTCCTTAGCCATCCTCTCCACAGATGATATGCGAGCCTGTAAAGGATGAGAGACACTGTCTTCATACAGTTGTGCCCTCCTGGCCACTTCAGTCACAGTTGGTGCCTCACCATTGGTTCTCCAGATCATTGTTGACAATGTGTGGAAACAGGCTGATGGGGCACTCTGCACAAACTTCCGCAACATGGGTCGCTGGCATGGGATTGCATCAGGGTTTACTACTCATCTGTCACCATAAATCACCCGTCACACAGCTAATTCTCTCAATTACTTGGTACCTTTTTCCATGGTGGTCCATTTGCTTGGGCAGCATTCAATGTCCTCCTTATAGGGGTACTTGGATTTTACAGCTGACAAGAGTAACGCCAGAGACTCACAGTGTTTCTGTTTCTTGCAAGCTCTTGATCAATGCCTCTATTTCTGGCCAGAGATCCCAACTGCCTGGTTTCTTTGCCACCCAATTCAATGGACTTGGCCCCAGTATCCCATCATCGGAGTAGCCAAGTGATCAGTGGCTCACTTTCATGATGGTTGTAGTCCTTCCTCAGATTTCTCAGCTCCTTCATAGATAAGGGTTTGGTGGTTACTTCTGCATCTGATGACTCCACATCTGATGGGTTTGCTCTAGAAGGACCTGCTCCATTATCATGTGACCACACTGGGCGATCTGTTTTTGTTAGGTGTTTCTTTATAGTCACAGGGGCAACAGCCTTTGCATCTGGTTCTGACTCACACTCTTGATTCAGCTTGGGGAGGACCCTCTCCCTGCTCCGTCGCTGGACTTGGCTGTTTTGTTTGTTTTCTTGTCCTCACAGGAGCAACTTGTACAGGTGCCGCTTGAGTGGGAGTGGCCACAGTATCTGTCTGTGTAGCTGCCGGCTTTGCTTCTGGAGTTGGAAGAGTTTCAGTGCTTGTGGGAGTTGCAGCAGCAGCACTTGTTTTGAGAACTGGAGCAGCAGCAGCAGGGCTCGTGGAGGGAGCCTGTGGAGTATGAGAAGCTGTGGTGCTTGTTGTTGAAGAAGCAGCAGCAGGGTTCACTGGAGAGGCCTGAGGAGACTGAGTAGGTGCAGTGCTTGGGTTTGGGGCTGGCGCAACATCAAGGCTTGCTGGGGAGGCTTGAGGAGTCTGAACAGTTGCAGCACAATTCCTGCATATCATAGAACCTTGTGAAGCCTGGATAACTACTGAGCATATTATGGAATGTCGCAGGGAAACGGCACGCACTCTACATCTTTTGGTGGCTGCCCAACCAGTATAACTGCACTGATGACTAATCTGATGCCACACAGTGAAAATGTTAGGAAATCATAATAATAATATGATATTCTGGTAATAACCTTGTCCACAATCCTCACAATTTAATGGAGTTCTAAAATCCAGTGGAGTCAGATTAGCATACAGGGGAGCAGTAGAACTTCCCGAGATAAAACCAAAAGTATTCGTAGTTATGAAATCCACTATGGAATGCCCACAGTACAGAGTTGCATCTGCTGCCCAATTCAGTGCAACATAAATCAGAGATAAACACCACAGGAAAGCAGCAGCTTTTGCCAAGCACCCAAAACCAAAGCTTTCAGAGAAACAGTGAGAATAAGCAAACAATAACATAATGCATACGGCACATAAGGGAAGAGTACAGCACAACTCAGAAAGAAATGCTAAAAAGACATGAACTGACACTGCTCTCAGAAACAACATCATTTAGGCAGTCTGGTTTAGTTTCCAATTCTTAAAGACACTCAGGAAAAAAGGTGATACTCTCTCAAGTGAGCGAACTGGAATTTGAACTATTCGGACAATTTGTCAGAGCTCTGATTGAGCCTCACGTTGGGCACCAATAAATCTGTCACGGTTTAGGGTCAGGGCAGCCCCTTAGACCTATAACAGACCCTCTCTGTTAACCCCCCTCCCTCCCCAAAGGGGAAGAGAAAAGGAATAAGGGAGAGAGACTTGTGATTAGAAAGGAAACAGCTTCAATGAGAATAATAATAAAAATAAAATAGAATATGTACAAATATATACAAAACCAGTATAGAACCCAACCCCCCTGATGGTAATTACATCACTGTCACCACTGATGCTGTAGAGCAGGCACCAGGGGAGTCCCAGACTGGGCCCCGCAGCAACGGGAGCTGTGTTCAGGAGCTGGATTCTGGTACCGGATTCAGGAACACACCGACTGGGATCGAAGAAAGAACAGACAGAGTCCTCCTTGGATGCTCCGAGGAAGGAACTTAAAAAGGACCTGAGGCAAGCTAAGCAAAGCTGGCAAAGTGGTCCAAGAGGGAAGAAGAGCCCGGGAGCTCCCAGAGAGAGAGCAAGTGAGCAAGCAAGCTAACGAAAAAACCTACAGACCCTCCAGATCCCTCTGCTTTATATCGAATATGACGTACATGGGATGGAATCTATCGTTGGTCAGTTTGGGGACACCTGCCCTGTCCAATCCTCCCTGCAGGCGTGGCCTTTCACTTTCTGAACCCTGCAATGTGGCCTTGGTCTGCATACCAGTCCCTGGTAGTAACTCTAACCATGGGGTGTTATCACTGCCAGCAGCAGACACTGTGAAAACAGGCTGTTCACTTCAGACAGTGCAGTTAGTTAGAAGAACTGAGCTGAAAAGCAAAATCACTGAACAGAATTAATGCTGTTCTCACTCAAACCAGGACAGTGATATACAACTACAGCTTTGAACTAGTCCAGTTCCAAATATGTCATGACATCGCAACCTAAGTGACTACTCAAGGAGGTTACAGCAGCAAACTCGACATGCCAGGCAGTCTCCCAACAGCTAGGGACCAAGAACTGATCTGTTGTAGAAGTCTTTTCTTCTGTCCTGAGAAGGAAGGCACTATGGATTCTTTCTTAAATACAGGCTGGAGGAAACAAGGCTAGCTTACAAGAGCACTGAGCTATCCTCTGTAAGAATTTCTGTCTTGTCCACTCTATAATGACTTTTGAGATCTAATGATATTTCTAAATAGATCTGTATATCTCAGGAACAGAGCTTTCATTTAGTCTCCTCTTTGCATCAGAAATGCTGTCTTCAGGTGGGAGTAAGCAAATACACAAGAAACACAAATTTAGTGTTAAACATTAAACTTGATTTTAGACAATGAAGAAAATATCTGTTTATGCTATACAGTGTTTGCTGCCAAACAAATGTTAATACACCTAATCTGGAAAAATTCAACAGTGAACTGACAAAAAAAAAATGCTTCTCTTTCCATTTTGAACATTCTCAGGAAAACAGAAGAGTCTGTTTTGTTGACTATTTCAAACACATCCATCTTTCTGGATATAGAATCACGACCTCTGTCATTACCATTACAAAGGCACAAAGAGCCCATTGCAGGACTCAGACCTTAGCTCAAAACAGTAAGATTGCTTATTTTTTAGCTTTTATAATAGAAAATAAAGATTTGATTGGGGCAATAGAAACTTTCCAATGAGTTAAACAAAGAAAGAAGTTTGCCATTTTCTGTAAAGCAACTACCAACTTCAGTGCAAAGCTCCCCACTTGTTTTGGTGAAGAGAGCATCCACACCTGTACAAAGCCCCTATGCTGGCACAAGCTGCAACACTGGGCACATATGGAATCCTTTTGTACATTATGTTTTCCATAGCCAACATTCCTTATCAACATTCATAAACAAAATCAACACAAAATTCCAGTTGAAACTAACATTAATCAGAACTGTAGATAGATCCTTTGATAAAAAGGTGTAAAACCGAAATAAAGAAACAGGAGTCGAGGGGTTTAGCTTATTTCAAGAGGCTAAAATTGAGATATGAAATTAAATGACTAAAAAATAGTCTGATCTTTTTTTCAGAAACACTCATAAATTCAACTTAAATAGCCAAAGGCAAAGTTAAAACAGCAGACTTAAATTTACTATTTCTTTTCAACTGTATGAGTCCCTTTATTTTTTCTTCAGCACAGAAAGTACACAGAAATGTGAACCTCTTTTAGCCAACCTCACCTTTTAGATTACTGCAGCAAGCTAGCATTCTCTGTCACTGATTTGACCTTCACTTCCTTTCTACTTTTGCAATGGTCTGGTGATTTCTTTAATAGTTAGCTACAAGGAAGCCCAGATCTGCAGTATTGGGAGTCTATGTACAGACCACAGTCATCAAAAGGAGCCCTCAGGTCGAAATAAAAATTAACACACACTATGCCATAGCTGTAACTGATGAGTATCACAGATCTCTGTGTTGCTTAGAAACTTTAGGGAACCTGAAGTGCCAATACCCAAAACTCATATGGGATGGTTTTGTCTGATTCTTAAACATTACTGAAACTAGAATCTCAGGCCAACCCTTGCAAGTATTTCAGATGTTGTTATTATTACAATAAAACCCTCATAAAACTCTCAAGATTGAATTAAATTATAATATACTCATCTAATTAAGTACAAATCATTGGCATTATCATCATTGGAGCAAACTTTCATTGACCAGTCTAGCTTAAGGGCAGGATACTGTTAATAGTCCCATCTGAATGTTATTGCCTTTTGGAAATTAAGTGTTGTATTGTGTCTAACAGAAGGTGAAGTTGTATAATTATACATCACTTTCAAGACAGTAAGAAAGCAGAAAAGACACTAGTCCACATTAATTTTTTTGTAATTTCTCAAATTAGTCAGCTGAATGTAAAGAAAAATTAGTTTCTCTCTGTTCTTTAGAACTATCTTTTCTTTTTCCTCTCCTTCCAAATCCATTAAATACAATTTCTACTGTAACTGTCTCTTTCAGTCAGAATAATACAAAATTCTCTCTACTTCCTCACAAGACACTGGAAGCAAGTTTACAGAAAAAAAAAGAAAAAAAGAAAAATCACAGATTAATTGAGCAGTTTCTCTTTATGATCCAGTGTTCAAAGTCCATGCCAAGAAACTGACCCTCAGTTTGGTTTTCTGCCCGAATGGTTAAATGGGAGAAAATCTGCTTCAATCACAAGAAGTTTGTTATTAATGCAGCTTTATCTTTTACATAACCATACTAAACTCTGCTGACTGACCTCTCAATAGTCACCTAAATGAGTTTCTCTTCAGGATGGAGATTGTGCACACACATTATGTGATTTCCACAATATCACTGTCCTGAATCAGATTGTTTCCAAAATGTATCTAAGGGGTAAATTCCTAAAAATTTGAAACTAAAGAGATTATACAATAGAATCATAGAATGGTAGGGGTTGGAAGGTACTTCTGGAGATTATCGAGTCCAACCCCCCTGACAGAGAAGGACCACCCAGGGCAAGCCACACAGAATCACATCCAGGCACGTTTTGAAAGTCTCCAGGGAAGTAGACTCCACAACCTCTCTAGGCAGCCTGTGCCAGTGCTCCATCACCCTCACGGGAAAGAAGTTTTTCCTCATGTTGAGGTGGAACTTCCTGTGTTTCACCTTGCTACCATTATTCCTCGTTCTATCACAGGGCACCACTGAAACGAGTCCGGTCCTTTCTCCTTGACACCCACCCTTCAGATATTTGTAAACATGAATAAGATCCCCTCTCAGTCTTCTCTTCTCCGGGCTAAAAAGCCCCAGAGGTCTCAGCCTTTCCTCACATGAGAGATGTTCCTGTCCCTTCATCATCCTTGTAGCTCTCTGTTGGACTCTCTCTAGTATTTCCCTCTCCCTCTTGAACTGGGGAGCTCAGAACTCGGCACAATACCCCAGATATTATTAAGAAGGAGATAATATTGATAATATTGCAAGAGAAAAGTAATTAAAAAGTTATATGATCCACCTTGCAACAGTAAAATGATAAAAAATTATACACAAGTTACTTATAAATAAATGTCATAAATGACTAGTTTATAATGCTAAATTCTATTAATCACAGAAACACCACTGAATTACTAATCAACAGAAAACAGACATACACAGGTGTGAAATTATCTGTCTGTCAGATTTAATACTTCATCCTTATAAAAAAAACCCAACAACCAACCAATGGTATGATTTACTGTAGCTATTTTTCACACTATTTATCTAAGGTTTCTTATTTAAAATAGTTATTGGGTGGTCATGAAAATAAATAAAGAAATTATTTATTTTTCATAACAATAACATTCTGGATGTGAAATTTCATGTTGTCACATAATAACATGGGATGCAAAACCTACAAACCCAAAATCTAAAAATTAATACCAATTTAATCAGAATAAAGTAATTTTCTGAAATTTATCTGCTTTGAAATAGAGTGGGAAATATATCTCCTTTGAAATAGAGAGGGATTTGGGGGTTCTAATCGACAGGTGAATGAATATGAGCCAGCAGTGTGCCCAGGCAGCCAAGAAGGCCAATGGCATCCTCGCCTGTGGTGTGACCAGCAGAAGTAGGGAGGTGATTGTGCCCCTGTACTCAGCACTGGTGAGGCCTCACCTTGAGTACTGTGTCCAGTTCTGGGCACC
>JANIJG010014892.1:255769-290665 GCA_024611175.1 Megaceryle torquata
GAAAACTGATAGGTGCTACTGTACAGATTTCATAACAGCTACTTCAGATTCCTGCCAGTTACCAAATACCAGATTAAAAAAAAAAAAAAAATCTATGCATTTAAAATATTCCAACTCTAATATCAACTACTCTCTCCCCCCTCATCTGAAGTAAAGCATAAATAAAAACAATCTTCCTTTCACTGCTCGTGCTCTCTAGAGTAAGAAGGTAGTTGTTGACACGCCTTAGGTGAACAGCATAGGCAAGGCCAAGTTATGCTGCCCAGTGAATGCAACAGACATGCAAAGCAATCCAGTCACCCAAGCATGGAAGGCAGGAAGATTGCAAAGACTATGCCAGCAGCCACCACTGCCCCTCTCAGGATTCAGAGGATAAGGTATAACCAGACTTCTTTGATGCAAGGCATGACGCCAGATCTATCATGCCAGACAAGTGCTTCTAACAGCTGTATGTATTTTCCTTTCTGCAAGTGCATTTTTCTGCCATTCTCTCACTTTCATTCCTCCCCCATATGACACAATCCTAAGGTCCAAAATCTACAAATGAACCAGTGACAGGCTTGACATTCAATATCTGGCAATTCCCACCGAGATAGCAAATGGTACTTCATGTTACTGGGAAGTGAACATTCCTCAGAGGATCCCAGCATATGTCTCACAAACCAGACTTAAAACTGAGATTTGTATCACTGCTGTAGAGAAAGCTGGCTTACATCATTTTAAGTCAGATTTCAGTAATTTCAGTTATAAAGACAAAGGAATAGTAATTAAAAAAAAAAAAAAAAAAAGAAGTCCTAATAAGATAAATCAATATATTACAGAGAATTTCAAAGCAGGGTGAGGTTTTTTGCATATATAGACTACAAAGGAATGTAGCATGATGTTTATGGTACAAGTGTTCCATGCAAATATGTATTAACCTTTCCACATAAAGGTTGAAATGAATATTTAGATATTTAGATATTTTATTCACAGTTTTCTCATAGCTTTTACCGTATATTATAGAAAGTTACCAGTCAAAAATAGGAAAGACCAAATCTGTAAAGATACCAAAATATTGTTTACGTTGAACAAACAATAATATATACAGCTATTGTGCTCAACTGTAATGCACTCTAAGATAGCAAAGAAAAAAGCAAAAAATGGTTACTGTATAAACTTAAAGATTCAAAAAGCAACTTTAAGGTAAATTCTGTCCTATCTTCTATTTTCTTTATTAACACATCAGCAATTCTTACCCATAACAGTGTAATTTGCTGTAACAAATTGCAAAGAAAACAAGAATTATTTGTATATCAACAGCTTCTCAGAACATTAATAGTGACTTAACCATGATGATTCTTGTTTACAAACAGATAAAGCAGTCTCTGAAGGGTTAATAGGAAAGCAACTATAGTGGTGTATGAGTAGGGATGCTGAGTGTATTTTTCTTTAAGAGCTAAAAGAGAGTGATTTTAAATCAGATTGATGTCCCTCACTGTGTAAAGTTGCTTGGGTGGTACATTTAGGCTTTGGTCTTTTTCAGTCTCGTAATTCTCATCTTTTTGAACTGAGTGGCACATAAACCAAAAACAGGCTTTTGCAGTACCTCAGGTCACAAGAGAGAAGAATGCAGATGGCAAGGTGACCAAAGCCAACAGTCAAAACAGACAAAGGTATCATTCATAAGCACAGCAGTGTCAGAACCTTGTAAATCAAAGGCACTGGCTCCTACCTCCTTATTTATCTGTTTTAGATAGGGTCACTTGTGCTCTATCTTGTGGCAGCAAATAATCATGAAGATTAAAACTCAGTTTTCCATGACTGGAAACTGATGTATATTTCCCAAATTATATACATTTATAACACAATTTGAATTTTAAGTCAAATATGTTTGATTAGACAAGAAAATTTTACTCAGCTAATTGTTTTTATTTTTGTGAACACAGCACACTAGAGGACAGTAGAAAATTTCATCTGGGATCTGAACAATAACAGCTCTAGAGCTGTGATACACACATACTACATTCTTTACCCAAATGAATGACACAAAGATTGCTTGTCATAAGTGAAGTCAGTGAACATTATATGGAAAAGACATCAGAACAAAGGAGATAATTTGCAGATGATGTTAGTTCTGTGAGAATAAGAGTGATCTTTTATCAGTGCTGAGTAGGAACAATAGAAATAATCTGCAGATAAAGTTTGAAAGAAAAGCAAGGAAAAAAATGGTATTTTTATCACAGTTAAAGTCTAAAGTTTGTGGTTAGGATGATTCACAGCGGAAAAAGGAACCTAAATAACTCCTCTTCACCCAAAAACATGTTGGAGTATATTATGGTTTCCATAAGCAGGGGCTACAAAAACTTTTGTTTGCTTGGGTGGGGTTTTTTTATTGTTTGTTGTTGTTGTTTGTTTGTTTTGTGTGTGGTTTTGTTGTTGTTGTTTTGTTTTGTTGTTGTTGGGTTTTTTGTTTGTTTGTTTGTTTTATGTTTGTGTATTTGTTTCCAATAATGTCCTGACTTCTTACATATCTCTTACTGTATTCTAGGTTCTCCCTGTGCACCCAGTCCCTCATTTAGTAATTCCAGTTTCTTTTCATACCTCTTTTCCCTATATTTCCCTAAATTCAACCTAGTCTTTCTCCTAGGTTTCTTAATAGTTGCTGCCTGGCTGTGTGTCAGTACTGTGAGCCAGATGGCCCACGGGCACACACCTATTGCTTACACAGCTACCTTCAGAGCTGAGACTGAAGACTTTGTCAATTTAAAGGAATTTGGGGTTCTCTCCCTTCCCTAGCTGCCTAGCTGTAGTTACAAAAAGTACAAACTTTGAGATTAGTGATTTTACGATGGATTTGTTAGGAGGTTCAGTCCATACTTTGGGGAGGTCCCTCACTTGCATTAGGGAAAGCATCCTCATTTCCCCAGCTGCCAAAACCTGTCAGACATCAGTGTGCCCACAGCAGCATCAGATATTGTCCTGCTACAGAATGCACTGATCATCAACAAGCTGTTCAATGGGTACAGCCAAACAACTCCAAGCAGGTGACTTGCCTTGCCTTTTATTCCCTTTTCCCTTCTTCCCAAACTCTTCCCTTTTTATCTCCCTTGTCCCCTCCCAAATAGACATCCCACTCTATTTTCCTTTTCCTCTCTGGCTCTGGTTTTGCTAACTTCATGCTCTTATCTGGTGATTTTGATACAGATGCCCTGATATTTAGTGCCTTGGTCCCCAGTTCTGTTCAACTAGTCATTCACTTTCATTATTTATAGTGCCCTGCTGTCTCTCATGTGCCCATGTTATGAATATCACCAAAGGACAGAATGGGTCATCTATATGTACATCTACATTGCTTCCATTTGGCTATCTGTAGCACCCTGCAGTTCTTCATGTCATCTTGTCAGATGTGTAACAGCTTGGGATTAGCCATCTACACACATAGCTTAACCTTTTACGAGGAAAATTTACAGATAGAAAAAAAATATTGTGTGTGCTTATTAAGCCTCAAAGCTAGGAAGACTGACACATTGACCTAGTAAAATCCAACAGGCAGAAAAAAACCATCTCAGTCCCAAATGAAACTGAATCTCAAGAATATCCCTAAAGACCATAGAGATAACTGCTAGTACCTGATGGGAAGTGGAACAAATTTTTAGCCAGGATATGAGGTAGTTGAATGAGATCTTGCTATTACAGTAGAGTAAGAGAAAGTGGTTGTAAGAAGCCCACAGGTACATACAAAACACAGATTTACTCATAAAATACAAATCTGGAAATTAATGTTGCAGGCTACAAGGGAAATAAGAGTAAGAATAATGGAGTTTTATTGGAATCTTCTGGTAAATGTCAGATTTTAGGGTACTAGTAAGGAAAACTTAAAAGCATCTATATACATCAGATATCAGATATCAATGAAAGAAGTTGCTTTTTAACAAGCACAGGCAAGGAGGTGTTGAATTGCATGTCTTGAACAGTTCTGAAATTCAGGAAGAACTAATAACCTATTGAATGTCTAGTAAGACAAAACAGAGTCATCACCAAAGAGTAGGTAGGGCTTTGGGGGACTATTTTTTGTTTAGGACACAAATTTCATCAGATCTGTAATTCAAAAGTTCAGTAAGTTTCAAGAGGTGGAAAAGGGTACTCGTATGGAGCTATTGCAGATTTGGTTTTAACTAACAGGGGAATCAACAGACAGTGTGGAGATAATATGGCATCATAAAGCAATGATGAAGTTTACTATCTGAAAAAAAGGATTTAAGTCCTTGTTTTAAGTTAAAAAAAAAAAAAAACAAAAAAAAAAACAGATTAAAAGAGGAAAAAAGGAGGATTATCTCTCAAGAAGAAAATGTAAAGGATAAATGAGCACGAGAACCACTACCTACTGAGAGAAACTATTGAATAAACTAAAGCAAACCCTCCTTGAAGTGTAGGTAAGAAAAATATGAAGAGACCATTCTAACTGCATCAGTATTTTTTTTTTTTTTAGGACCACAAAATAAAATAAATAAATTGAACCATTATAAAAGTGGAAACAAGAGCACATGATTAAGCATAAGCATAAGCATAATGGATAGCTCACATGCCCCATATGGATAAGAATCATAAGGCTGGGGTGCAAAATGTGTTTCAGTTAGGCAGAGACATAAAAGACAATGAGTAAAAAGTCTATAAATTTATTAAGCAGTCATGGGAAGACAAAAGAAAGGAAAAGACCACTATGTAATTGGACAGAAGACAAAAATATGGATGATACACAGAGATGGCTGAAGTGTTCAACACTTTGCTTCAGTTTTCAGACATATAAAATGTAATTATAATCAGCTACCAAACAAAATGCATTTTAAACAGCAGACCAGCAAAAGAAGAGAAGCTGAAGATCTTTAGAAAAGGCAGCCACATCAGTCTTCAGAGAATGAATCACTGTGGAGAACTTTTTTAACTTGACAAAACAGTCTCAACAGAGAGATCACCTTCAAGAACACAAGGAGGAAGTAGCAGAATAGAAAACCAACACCTCTATCTACTGGGGAAAAGAAAAATCGAGGAAATGAGAAATGTATTAATCTAGATTTCATAGTCAAAATATTGCAAAAGAAGATATCAAAGCCAATGCAATTCCCCGCTGATCAGCAAATGTAAGAATCACTTTAATATGGTTGGTGACGCCTCTGCAAATTTTAATAAATAATCTTTTTAGTTATAACCAGGATATAACCACTACTACAGAGAAACACAGCTGTGGAAAAATAACCTAAAACGTTCCTGCCATTGTCAACTGTCAGTCATCAAACTTGGAGTCACCAACCTTGGAGGCCATCTTCTATTCAGGCCCAAATCTGTGACTAGAATATACTTTTAACAATAATTTATACAATTACAGAATATCTGCATTCACACCACTCTAGAGATAAAAAGCATTTTACCAGACAGCATCAGAATTCAAATTGATCTTGAATGTTCAAAATTCAGAAGAAGAAATTCAACAAAGACCAGGCAAAGTACTGATATTAGAAAAGAAGCAATCACACACACAAATACAAAAAGGGGAATATATGGCTAGGCAAGATTTGGCTGATAGAAATCCTGGTGTTAACAGTGATCACAAAGTAAACAGCAATGCCAATGTCATTTCAGAAAAAGGATGTACCTGGATTGTATTAGTAGGTGATACCTTGAGACATGATGTCAATCGTTTAGATTCCCAAGCTAATAAATCCCTCCAAAGATTATTATACCTTAAAAAGTATCTTGCTTTAAGCAAGCTGTAAGCTAAAGCAAGTCCAAATACATATAACAATAACAAGAAACAAAACCAACCAAACCCAACATACTTAAAGTGGTTTAACCAGGATGCAAGACTGAAGGAGCGTCTCACCACCCATGCACTTGTATTATATGGTGTGGTGTTTAATACAAACCTCATATGGGTAACCACACCATGGCATAGTCTATAAAAAAATATCTGTAATCAGCACACAGATTTTCATAACAACACTCTTAAGACAATACAGAATGTTCTCTGTTCTTTCTGATTTCCCACTGGGGTAATGACCTCAAACTGAAACAAGATGCATGGCATGGTTAAGTATAAAAACGTGGCACCGCAGAAACAGTTTGGATCGGGTCTATTTGGCAAACAAACTAGAAAGTACATTGCAATTTATTGTAGCATTCTGTTTATCCTTTGAGTGGTTATCAACATTTATATATACTAGAAACACAAAGCAGGGCATCTGTATTGTAGAGGCTTTTTATCCCTCCAGGCTCCCTGTAGCTCTTAACAAAAGGCTTATTCTAAATGCTTCCTCCTCTTACTGTAGTAAAACAGGCATCATGCTTCCTCATCATCACAAAATGTAAAAACATTAATGATCACTATTCACTTTAAGAGAAAACAGAGAGGTCTAGACTGAGGTGTGTGCGAAAGTAGCGGACACCCCTATTACGCGTTGGATCTTGGAGATGACATCACCAGCTCTGGTCAACAACAGCCTTAGAGAGTTTTGTTAGAGTAGCTGCTCAGTATGTTTATAATAAAGCCTGCATTCTAGAAGGGGTCCTTGAGAGTAAAAGCGCAGGAGGATAATAGGTGTCTTGAGAGAACAGACTTGGTATAACACTGAGGCCCCAGGGGAGAAAGCACATACTGCAAACGGTCAGTTCCTGGACACTAAAGTAGTGCAGCTTGGAAAGCTCAGCAGAATTGCTTTTAAAGCACAATAAAGAAAATAAAAAACATAACCAAACATAAAACTGGTTACATATAATGAAAATTCAAAGGAGAAAACAAGAAGGTATCTAAGATCACAACCCCTACAAGAATGAACACAAAAGAAAAACAGGGGGATCATTGTTCCAGAAACATCTTCCCTGGTTAAGGATGCTGCACTTGATTAATGCCCCACATTCCTTCAGCAGAGGAAAATAAGTACTTCTGTTAAGCATGTCAGAATTTTTAAGACTGGCATGTGTGTGTGTGTTTTATTCACCAACACTCTCCTACGTGGTAAGGTAATTGATACTGTCGTACAAAATCAGAATAAACTCAGATGCAACAGTATATCATATTTAGAACCCAGCTGGAGAAGTTTTGCATAGATGTGTGAAAATATTTTTTTGTAGTTCCCCTATAGCATAATTAGTGCCAATAACTGGTATTCAGCTATCCTGCCATCCTTCTTGTAATTGTGTACAGTCTAAGATGACCATTTGGTTCCACATATGATGTGCCAGTCAAGTGCAGCAATGGCAGAACAAACCTCCATGGGTTGACATTACCAAACAAAATGTCAAAAAACTTCCACTCAAATTGTCAAGAGTCAGGGAGGAGATTCAGTCCTAAAGGCCGACAGATTGTTTCAGACTACATTAAGACTGAATCTGTTTACTGTACAAAACTATAAGCTGTTTGATAAAGTTAAATTCATGAATTGGTACAAAATTTCCAAATTATCAGTCCTGTTTTACTTGAATGACTGAGCCAAAATAAAATGCTATTTATTTTCTCTAGGCTGCCATAACACATCTGGAGTCTCCTCTGTAAGGTTTAGTCTGTAAGCAGCACCCACACAAGAGAGAATGGAAGAACCCTGTAATTAGAGCCTTGCACAAACCACCCAAATTTTAGGCCTGAGTGTGTAGGAGTAAGACAGACTATTTACCTAGATGTATCTTCTTTGAAACAGGTGAGCAGAAGTAACATAGGGAGGGATGGGTGGAGATTGAAGCCTTTTTCCACACTTGTTGGCTAGAACAGCTGCACCACTGCAGAGAGATACTAATTTCCAGAGGTAAATTATTATTCCCTCAGAGCAAGGAAGAAGCAAAAGAGAAAATGTGATTCAGAGGAAAATCTGAGTCACCATATTTCCCCAGGCTGGCATTACAATGATGTAGTTCACACACCACCTCTTGCTCAAGGCTATGCCAATAGACACAGTCTTACCCTAAATAAAGAACAGGACAGTTGTGTCAGCAACTTAGAGTTTCCATAAGTAAGCTTTATATACTGATGTTTAAGGTTTAGAGGAAGATCAAGTATCTAGGAAGCTATGAGACAGAGCATTTGCTATGTTCTCATACTAAAATATCGCTGTGTCACATGCTTTGTGTCTTTTCATAGAACAGAAAGTCCCCTCTGTAGAATAAAAACCCAGATGGATCATTTTATAATGATTAGGCATCACTGTTTAAATGTAGACGCCATGAATCACTCTGCAACAGCTGCCAGTGATTTGCCTTGGAAATAAAAGCAATCATCTTCCAAGTTTAAAGAGCTACTTCATGTGAAAGGGAGGGGAAGCATGTGTTCAATGAAAAGAAAAGACACAAAAATCCAGAAAAGGGAAGTAGTTTAGAAGTTTTGTCAAAATATTCTGCAGTGGTTATAGACTATCATCATTTAGGCTGCAAGGACCTCTGTAGTCATGTGGTTCAACCACCTTGGCTGAAATCAGGGACAAGTTTGAATATTGATATCACCACCTAAATGTGATTAACATTACTGAGGTATTAATGTTCTTTATTATCAGAAATAAAAGGAAGGTGCATTAGTATTAAATACTTGGGAACACAATCTGTTTAGCTTTTAACAATAAACACACTATATTTAAAAAGAAGTTTATTGTGTTTCAAGCCTACGATTTTTAAGTATAAAGGAGTCTTTTGCCACAAATAACAAAATAAGAGTGGTCTTACTTTATCAGATTTTCTGTTAGAAAAATGGAGTAAGTATAGAAGAGGAAATACATCTGGTGGACAAAAAGCAAAAAATCCAACAACATACTTTGGTCAAAATTATATTAACAGTGTTGAATAAATATGTTTGAATAAATATGTGTTGAATTAATAGTAACTATTCATATTATGAAAGGGTCAGCATTGTGTACATGCTTAAAACTGCTGCCATTTTGAGTTTCTAGAACAGTATCTCTTTACCTATGTTCTCTTCAAAGGCTCAAAAGTAGGCACACCCAGCAAGACGTGTTCAGAGTCCAAGACACTAAAATCCTTTAACTCAGCAATAAGCAGCAACAGTGCCAACTGCCAATGATAACACAAGGTTGATGAGCAAAAAGGAAAGGAACTGTTCTCATCTTTTCTATACCAGCCTAGGATTGCCTTGGTCCAAGAAGGAGGAAAATAGGTCTCTTCCACAGCCTTCATCAACAGAAGGGATTTTGCTATAACACCTCTCCATTCCCAGGAATATAACCCAATTATATCAGGCTGGAGGAAAGGATGGAGTGGAAATAAAGGTCCCATTGTAGTTGTTGTATTGTATTGTAAAGAATGAAAAGGTTCATAGAGGTATGTAGCTAAAACACAGGAGGTAATATGGGTCTGCATCTCTGTTAGGACATTCAGTTGGGAACAGAAATATCTGCTTTCCTGTCCATGCAGCCAACCTTGTTTATGCACATTATCCTCTGACTAAAGAAAATTTAAACACTGCTGTGGGATCTGGAGACTTCATCTTACAACACTACAATACAGAAAAAATAAAGTAGGAAAAAAAAAAAAAAGTAGGGAGGGTCATAGGAGTCCACTGTCCAAGATGGCAAATATAGCCTCATCACTTCTTCCTTGCATCAGTCACTGTTGAAACAGTGGTACTTACCATAGACTCATAAAATCATTTTGGTTGGAAGAGACCTTCAAGATCATCAAGTCCCATTGTTAACCCAACAGTTCCAAGTTCACCACTAAACTGTGTCCCTGAGGTCCACATCTACATGTGTTTTAAATACCTCCAAGGATGGTGACTCTACCACTTTCCTGGGTATCCTGTACCAATGCTTAACAAACCTTTCAGTGAAGCAATTTTTCCTAATGTCCAATCTAAACCTTCCCTGGAGCAACTTGAACTCACTTCCTCTTGTCCTATTGCTAGTTACTTGGGAGAAGAGACCAACACCCACCTTGCTACAACCTCCTTTCAGGTAGTTCTAGAGAGTGAGAAGGTCTCCCTTGAGTGTCCTTTTCTCCAGGCTAAACAACTTCAGTTCCTTCATAAAACTTGTGCTTTAGACCCTGCACCAGGTTCACTGCCCATCTTTGGACACACTCCAGCATGTCAATGTCCTTCTTGTACTGAGGAGCCAAAACTGAACCCAGTATTCAAGGTGAAGCCTCACCAGTGCTGAGTACAGGGGCAAAATCACTTCCCTCATCCCGCTGGCCACACTATTTCTGATACAAGCCCAAATGGCGTTGGCTTTCTTGGACATCTGGGCACACTGCTGGCTCATATTCAGACAGCTGTGGACCAACAACTCCAGGTCCTTTTCTGCTGGGCAGTTTTCCAGCCACTCTTCCCCAACCCTGTAGTGGTGCCTGGGGTTCTTGTGACCTAAGTGAAGAACCTGGCACTAAGCTGTGTTGAACATAATGCCATTGGCCTCAGCCCATTGATCTAGCCAGTCCAGGTCTGTCTCTAGAGCATCCCTACCCTCAAGCAGATCAACATACCCATCTAGCTTGTTGTCATCTGGAAACTTACTGAGACTGCCTTCAATCCCCTCATCCAGGTCATTGATAAAGATATTAAAGAGAACAGGCCCCAGTATTGAGCCCTGGGGAACAACACTTGTGACTGGATGCCAATTTGATTTAACTCCATTCATCAGCATTCCCCGGGCCCAGCCATCCAGCCAATTTCTTAACCAGTAAAGTGTATGCATGTCCAAGCCATGAGCAGCCAGTACCACTCAGAGAATGCTGCGGGAAAGAGTGTCAAAAGTTTTACTTTTACAGCTTTACTGTCTAGGTAGGCAACATCCGGAGCCTTTTCCTTATCCAGTAAGTGGGTCACCTTGCCATAGAAGGAGATCAGGTTAGTCAAGCAGGACCTGCCTTTCACAAACCCATGCTGACTGGGCATGATCACCTGGTTGTCCTGTATGTGCCACATGATAGCACTTGAGACGATCTACTACACAACCCTGTCATTGAGGTCAGGCTGACAGGCCTGTAGTTCCCCAGATCCTCTGTCTGGACCTTCTTGTAGATGTGCATCATATTTGCTAACCTCCAGTCCACTGTTAGCCAGGGGGCTATATAAATTATTGAAAGTGGGCTTGGCTTGGAGAGCACTTGGCAAGCTCACTCAGTACTCTTGGGTGTATCTGATCTGGCCCCATATACTCGTGTGTGTCTAAGTGACGGAGTAGGTCACTAATCATTTCCTCCTGGATTATGTTGCTTCATTCTGCTACCCATCCATGTCTTTCAGCTCAGGGGGCTGGGCACTCAGAGAACAACTGGTTTTACTGTGAAAGAATGAGTCAAAGAAGATATCCTGTACCTCAGCCTTTTCCTTATCCTTGGTCATTATGTTTCCCTCAGCATCCAATAAAAGATAGAGATTCTACTCAGTCCTCCTTTTGCTCCTCATGTATAGAAACATGTTTTATTAATTTATAATTAACTTATATTAAATTATTATTAACTTATATTACATTTTATAACTTTATCTATTTATATTTATTCCATAAAAAAGTAATTGTCTGCAAATATTGACTTTCTAATAGGGCCACCTATGAGTGTCATTTTCTCTGTAAGCTTGGCTTCCAGCATGCTTCTTATTGATGTGTCTTCCCTGATTCTTCTTGTGGTCTCACCTTGTTCCTGAGTAATCCTCCATTATTTGCCCAGTAAAACAGTTTTAACTTCACAGGCAGTCGTCCAGCTCTCTATCTAGGAAGGGGATTTACTCATGGAATGGCAAAGGACACTGGATTTAAGACCCTTACCCAAAAGCTTTAAGGTGCCTGTTGAAAAGCTGTAGAGTATATGAGGAAAGTATTTATCTCAACGCATTCTCCTAAGAAAACATCTGGCCTCCTGGTTAGCTCACATCCCACGTTAAAACTGAGCCAAATGTCTCAATTCTCCATGAAGCTAGAAACATCCCATCATAGAGCTGAATGCTTTAAAGGCCACGGAATCCCCATTATTACACAATTAAGTTAAAGCTGTCTTTCATTTACAATACAGAAGGCACCTATGTGCTAAATTCCTTCTTTAAATGTTCATGTATAAGGTCCTTCTGGATGAGCCACACTCTTGCACAGTCTTCCACATGCTTCTAGATAAATATCACTCAGTGGGATGAGTTATAAAAGTTCCACAAATACCTGTGCTATGGCTATATTTATCTGACTTTTTTGATGAGAAGAAATCACATCCATTATGAAACCCTGTTTTGAAAATTTAGGCTGAAAATATCTGGCCCTATTAAGAATGCAACATTTTTCTATGGCTATATATTTTTGTGGACATTTTTATTATCTATGAATGTGATGTTTAATGTAAAAGGGGAAAAATGAGAGGAGTAATGTATTCTGCAAGACTAATAGGCAGCTAAACATAATTCATTAGGTGAGATGGGCAGTGTATAGAATGAGAAGTTAAATCAAGCAGCAATGACCTTGGACTGAGCAGCTTTTCTAAGCTAGTCTACTGGATTTTGAATTTACTTTGGGGAGGGGTCCTTTTTTATTATGCAACAAAAGCTACAGTGAGGGATTCATATAATCAAATGTAGATGACTACACTGATTACACATAAGCTGGTTGCCTCACAGTGAAGAGGAAAAAAAAAGTCACTTTGAGGGCAGAATTCATCTCATCTGATGTACAGATTGAAAGAAGGGAAACCTAAAACCACCTGTTTCTCAGCATTCATTGTAGAAGAAGGTGGAAGTGATCAGTTCAATATACAGACATCTCTAATATATCAGTATTAGGTAAAATGAATTCCTTCAGAAGAACTAAAAAATTCACAGAATGACAGAATGTTAGGGGTTGGAAGGGACCTCAAAAGATCATCTAGTCCAACCCCTCTGCCAGAGCAGAGTTACCTAGATCAGGTCACACAGGAATGCATCTAGGTGATTTTTGAATTCTCAAGAGAAGAAGACTTCACAACCCCCCTGGGCAGCCTGTTCCATTGCTCTATCAGCCTCATAGCGAAAAAGTTTCTCCTTATGTTTACATGGAACCTCCTATGTTCCAGCTTGCACCTATTGCCCCTTGTCCTGTCATTGGATGTCACTGAGAAGAGCCTGGCTCCATCCTCCTGACACTCACCTTTTACACATTTATAAACATTAATGAGGTCACCCCTCAGTCTCATCTTCTCCAAGTTAAAGAGACCCATCTCCCTCAGCCTTTCCTCATAAGGCAGATGTTCCACTCCCTTAATCATCTTTGTGGATCTGCAATGGACTCTTTCAAGCAATTAAATTCTGGTCTTCATAGCCAGATTCAGGCAACCAGCTTAAATTCCAGCCAGGGACTTAATTTTAGAACCAAAGATGAGGAACATACCAGATATAATAACGAGGCTTACCTCCTACCTCCTTCTCTAAAAATACACATTTTGTCTCCCAGTTGCAAAATACCTCAAAATGAGGAGACTGGTGAATCATTTAAAGAAAATGGTTCTTCTCGGGAATTTCTTCATTTGAGGACTTCTATTCTTTTTGATCATGAAGAACATTTTTATCCATCTTTCAAAATCTTCTTCAATAGAATTCAAGGAAAATCTGTGAAGCTGTATGTTACTACAGTTATTTTCTTTTGAGAAAACATTAAAAATAGGGAGATGCTATTTTTCACAAACACTACTTTGTTCACTTTCTATCTTGGAGCCTTATTTCCAACTGCATCATTTGGCATCTGGCTAAACTTACTTGCGCTGGAAACATAAAGTGTTTCTAGGGAAGTAAACACTGTCAACGCATCAGGTCTGCACTCTGGGAACTGGACAGCACAGCTTTGTGAAGACCCATAGTTTTCTAGGACTGCTCATTTTGGTTTACATTTTAAAAACCAGCAAGGCTCAGAGTAGCTGAATATATTAGTAAACACAGGTGCCCAACTGTGACCCTGTGTTGTGGGGGTTTTGTGTTGTTGCTACAAAATGCCTTAAAAATTCATAAGGTGTAGTTTTTAAACAACAAATACCAAATGAGCAATGAAACTATGAAAAATGAACCTTTCAGAATGTAAGATGTTATTCATCTGTCAAAAGCATAGAAAAAGCTTCTTATTCATCCTTTTCTCCAAAGAAAGAGGTGCTATGCTACCCACAAAGTAGGTATAGTGCACTATTTGTTCTAGTTAAGCTACAACAGAAAAAAAAAAAAAAAGAATTATTGATGATTCAAAAGTAATCTTCTGTAAATGAAGAGAAATAATAATTTTACTCAGAATATTATTTTATGTCCTCTACATAATTATTTTAATCAAGTTTATTGGCTTCTGTCTTGTCTGAAAACTATGTATAATCATTTATTTATATGACTTTTTTATGTTAAGTTCAATTCCAGTGACTGTTCCTATGCTAATCAATATACCAGTACTAAAATGGCCATGAAATTCCTGAGTCAGTGCTGAGAACTAGTGACAAAATGCTACACAAGCTTCAAGTCATTGCCAAGACACTGTGGTATTAAAATGAGAGTAGGCTGAGGAGAGGACTACTGTGTTCTTATGGCAGCATCCTTGCCAGTTTCCTCTTCAGTCTCCATCAAGCTAGTATTTTATTCTGAGCTTTCCATTTTGAAGGCTTTGAGATAATAACACTTAGGTCATTAGGTTGCCTTCATAAAGACCATTGAAATATACGGACAGCAAGCTTTAGGAAAATGCAGGTCATTTTAATAACAAAGAAATATGTAAATATTTAGAATACTGTGAGCTTCAAATTCATTGTATCTGCTAAAAACTCTATGATGACAGAAAACCAAAATTTCTATTACATACTTCACTGAAACAGGTAAGTTTTGCTGCTACAAAATCACCATCTTATGGTCATTTTGAAAATGCCTTCAATGGCTTCATCTACTGCAGAGAAATTCAATAAAGCAAATTCTCATTCTTCTCCTTTATTCACCCATTCACCTTTTCTTTCCTTTTTTTAGGGTTTGATGGTTGTTTTTTTTTCTTTTCAGATTCACAATCACTACACATGAACTTGGGTCCAGCTGTCCTGCCTTTTGCTAGGGGACTCCCCATTCAGTCAGTGAGTTTAGCACAGGGAAATCTACAACCTCTGGCTCCTTAACAGACATTAAACGACTAGACTATAATGTGTACAGCTTGCTTGACTTCCACTGCCCAATTTCAAATCCTCCTAAGTATTCTGAATTTTCTTTTCTTTTTCCTCGTACTTTATAACTTCTTCACCATGCAGATACCACAACTAACTCCACCACTTCACAGATACCTTCACCAGGGCACAATTAACACTGCACATTCCCAGCAAACCACCATTTGCAAAGGCATTTACTCATAGGTCTAAAGTTAATATCGTCTCTCTTCATTAATTATAAAAAGGTGAAAATTTTGCTACAAATGTTTGCATTAAGAAGACACAAAGAAAACAGATGTTAGATGCCTTAAACAAAAGCACATAAGAGAAGCATTATTATTTGTAAAGGGAAAGCTGCCTTTAATACTGGAATTCATCAATATTCACCCTTCTGAGACATTTGGCTAGAAGATAACTGACCTTGAAATAGGTTATGCGTCTTCAGTTTAGGATGCATAACAAGTCATGGTCAATTAATACACAACAGAGCCCATAATCACGGAGATTATTGCCTGATCTGGGAAAACATACTCAAGGGCATTACAGCCTAATTTAGCTTCACTGTCAAATTGATAACTTGTGCACCTCAAGTACTCAGAAACCACAGCAATGAGCACACTGGAAACACACACCGATCTCTAATAAACACTGACACTCTATAATGATGCTTAAAGATGAGCTGTAAAACTTTAATGAAATAAATATTATAACCATAAACCTCATTTCATAACCTTGCCATTACATAATAACGTGGCCCAAACCTTGTCCCATCCTGCTATTTCTCAAAAGAAAGCAGTCACCCAAGAGAAAGAATTCAACTCTAGGCTTCCCTTGCCAGGGGCAAAGAGATGCTGTCCAAGAGAAAGGTCAACTGGTAAGTTCCTGACTGAGATAGGTTACTGCATGGATCACACCAGGCAACTCTTGTACTCTTAGAGCTCTTCAGAGCTCCATACGAAGCAAACATGATGCATCTCCACCACTCCTCCTCACTATCCTGCTTTAATCAACTGAACCAGAGAAAAGACCACAGTAGGTAGATAAAGAGGATGACTTAAAAACAGGAAGAAAAGTTGAGGAAGAAGATGACTTAAAGACAGGAAGAAAATTTGAGGTTACATTTTTTTATAATTTAGAGTGTATAAGAGAGCACTGGTTTTAGTATTTATACCTTTTTTTTTTCCTGCAGAGGCCCTGAAAATCAATAAAACTCTGCTCATTTTCAACGGCAATTTTTGTGGATGTTTTTTCAATCCAAAGGTGACCTCCTTGCAAAAAAAAATTTTAGATGAAAAAAATTTGGTGCCAAATTACAATTAATTGTTTTTTAAATTAGAAATTAGTTTTACATAAGTCCTGAAGTAGCTGAATATAAATGAATAATAAATAAGAATGTTTCATACTTGCAGTATTTGGAGCCTTTAATCTGAGGATTTTAATAGTGCTCTGAAAAGTATTTACTAATTAACCTTCACGTTAATATGAAAAAAACAAATCCCCTTAACCCTCCTTTTAGCTCAGATTAAAAATAAGAGGAAAAAAATGAAAGAAATGGTGTGATTTTACTATTTCATGACCCCATACTAGCTCACAACCAACCATGTTCATCATTAGTTTGAGGTATAACACCTCATTGTCATTCTCCATGCACACAAGTCTCACAATGAAGTAATGTTTTAACTTTAGATAGCTGTCCTACCCAGAGATAAAGGTTGAAGCTCAAATACTAGTGGTACTCCTGTTAGTACAACGGTGAGGAATCAGTCTAAGAAGAGGGTAAACTGATTCTCCCTGTTGCACCTTAGGGCTCTGAGCTACAGAAAAATTAAGAATACCTCTTCAGACTACCACCCAGAAGAGGAGATGCTGAGACCAGTATTTTCTTGTCCCCATGGCAATCACCACTTCTGGCATGGCAGGACTGGAGAATCTCCATAGCTTGATGGTAAGTGCACAGAGGTACATGGGAAGTGACCTCAAACCTTTCAGGCTGAGGAAGAAATTCCCAACCTGGACCTCTGTCCTAAAAGAAGGACAAATGGGTGAATCAGATTACTGGTACCATCATCCTCACCTCTACCAGTGGCTTTAGGGACCAAGCAAAGCAAAGAGATTTGCCAGAAAATACATTCTACTTAAATGACTCCCTTGTTTTGAGCCATGACAATTTTTTTCCAGCAGAGTAATCCAGAAATGAATCCCAGCAAAAAACAACCAACCACCCATCCTGACTCAGCTGTTAATCCTATCACTTTGCTGCACTTTCTTAGTTACTTTCTAGTGTAACTTCTCTCACTGAAGACAGGCTGAATTGACAGAAATGAACTCAAATTCTGATTTTTCAGCACTCCTGTCAGTCAGATTCAATAGGTATTGATTCCTTTCTTTTCCACATGAGCTGCTAGGGTGGGATGGGGGTCCAGGAAGGAATAAAGGATTTTTGGAGATTATCTGAGATACAACTCCTCCTTGTCAGGGATGGCAAAGGAGAAAGTCATCTTGATCAATGAAAATGCTGACTGAATTTCCATGTCAGGACTCATACTGATGACAATGAGAAAACAATACAGGTTACCATGCACCCTATCACTGCAAAGTAAATCATTAAGTTCTGTGAGTTTCAAAAATTATTAAAGGGAAGAGTAAAGGGAATTTTGCAAAAACCAAGCATGACCTGTATGAAAAGCTTAAACCAGCTTTACTTTAATTGAAACCATCAAAATAGTAATTGGAACATTGGCTATGTATTCAAAATGGACATATGCATGATAAGTGCAATAATGTATCTCTGATTCCAAACTAAAAAGAAAATTTCACAGACATAATAATCCTCATCCTATTTAACAATTGACTTAGATCACTATAATAATGCTATTAAAATTCTCTATTTGTTTATGAGCAATAGTTCTGTATTTAATACTGAGAAATTAATTCTGAGGTATAAAAAAAAATATTTTATCAGTTTTATAATTCCATACATTTGACCACAAAACTTTCTTAAAATTTGTTTACTCAACTCGATTTTTTTTATCGACTTTCAGTTTTAGCTACTTGAAGAAAGACCTTCCTATTAAAAGATCAGAAAGTATATCCAAGTGTTGTTTGTATTGTTTGTTTTAAATCTGAAGCCTAAACTATAACTATAACTATAGATTTGGTCCTTGTTCTAAGGTTCAACATGCCACCTTCCCCACAGCCTGTATCTCACCACCATAATCCCTAATCTCTGTTATCTCTTTTAAGATGCACACCATGCTTCCATACTTTCTCAGTTACACCTCCATCTCACAGCATTCTTTGCACCACCTTGTACACTGCTCAAATTCCATATTTCACACTTCAGTCTCTCAATTTCATTTTCATGGTCTGCATGCTTCTTCCTATCAGAGCTTTTAAGAGTGCCCTCAAGACTTTCCATTAGTATTTTTAATCTTGACATCAGGTCAAGATTCTCCATGCACTGTATTTGCCAGTACACACATGGTGGTTGAGTGCTACCATATAGAAATGATTCTAACCAAGCTACCTTTTCCTCCCAGCTTAGAATCATAGAATCATTTAGGTTGGAAAAGACCCTGAAAATCATTAAGTACTTCTTGTCTTATCACTTGTTACTTGGGAGAAGAAACTGACACCCACCTCACTACAACCTCCTTTCAGTAGTTGTAGAGAGTAAGAAGGTCTTCCTTGAGTCTCCTTTACTCCAGGCTAAACAATCCCAGTTCCTTCATAAGACTTGTGCTCTAGACCCTTCACCAGCTTCTTTGGACATGCTCCAGCACCTCAACGTCCTTGTACTGTGGAGCTTAAAACCAAACACAGTATTTAAGGTGTGGCCTCACTAGTGCTGACTACAGGGGAACAATCACTTCCCTGGTGTTGCTGGCCACACTAGGGATACACTGATACAAGCCAGGATGCTGTTGGCCTTCCTGGCCACCTGGTTGGGCACACTGCTGGCTCACATTCAGCTGGCTATTGACCAACACCACCAGGTCCTTGTCCACTGGGCAGTTTTCCAGACACTCTTCCCAAGCCTGAATCATTGTCTAGGGTTATTGTGACCCAAGTGCAGGACCCAGAATTTGTCCTTGTTGAACCTCATACCATTGGCTTCAGCCCAGCTTGCACTCTTTCCACCGTCTCCTGCCATGGTGAGTCAACAACTTTCTCTGTCAGCTTTAGCCATGGGTCCATAATGATTAGGGAAGGGATTATTAGACAGAGTGATCACATAAACCCAGCCTGCTGAGGAAATAAGGCCACAAAAACAAGGTTACAAAACAAAAAAGGTTAGGACAAACAGAACACATAAAGCCGAAGAACATAATTTAAGGCAAGTGCATCATCAATATAAATTTACTCTGAAGACAGATTCACAGCTAGCTACTCAGCTAGCACAGAGCACAGTGTGACTGTATTAAAGGAAGATGTCATTAAGCTATCCTCGTTAACAGTGCCTGTCAAGGACAGGTAGAGTGCAGCTCATCAGAACTGCAACACAGATCACCCAGGAGCAGGAATGTAAAAGCTGGAACAGTTCACTGCATTAAAAAAAAATTACCAGGTAACTGGTCAGAACAGAGATGACTTGGAATGTATTAATGGGAGCAGGAGGATGGCTGACCGTCTGGTCCCTGCAGTGGATGAGATTGGTCTCACACTTATCTCTGAGCAACAGCAGGATTTGCACTGTCTTTCTGCTACAAGTGCCTCAACATGCTGTGAGTCAGGAGCCCATGCAGTCCCATGAGCAGGCTGTTTCAAAACCGTTTGGCAGTTCGCTGTGATGACTCCCACCTGATCTAACTCAGCTATGCTTGTGACTCACTTAGCCTGCTAATCCAAGGAGAGGCAGGCTTCATTTCATGCATGTTCCTGCTACTCTGGTGCTTTGCACAGTGGATGGATTGAAGTATATTATGAGATGTTGCTAATTGGATCTGACAAGTTCATTTTCTTATCCACCTTTGTATCTTCAATTTTGTGAAGACACGGGGCTTTCTGTTTCCGTTATCCCACCTATTCCTCATCTTGAATTGAAATAACCCAGTCAGCTTTGAACTGGCACACAGCATAGGAAATATGAAACTCGGTGTAGAGGGTTTGACCTCCATTTACATCTTTATTCATCATCTCTGTATTATCTCTTCTCTGTTAAAATGTTCATCTCAAAAACATTGAACATATATATCCTATGATATTGGCACAAATTTTCTGGTACTTCACTCTAGAATGGCAGTGCTTTCTGGTTTTATAATAGATTGTTTCTGGAGCTACAGGAAGGAACCTTGGAAACAGAAAGATTCAGAGTATGAGGCCCTCCAGAAACACTGGATGTGTTTTCCATTGGTTGTTTTCTGTATGTAAACTTCACTAGTATTTCTGAAGTGGTATTAGGACTTCTTTTTCTACCTGGTCTATATAAACCTCTGTAATCCAGTACAGTCACTTTGTTCTGGAGCAACAGAGACAGGCAGAAGGAACAATGCTACAATCCAAGAAATATATTTTTCCATGCAGTGTGAATTACATTTTCCTTTTGGGAGTACCTTTAGTCTCAGAATTTTCAAAATGTCTAAAAGCATTATGTTTTGAACTGAAAATTAACATTTCAATTTCTACTACATAGATGTTTTTATGCTTTCTTTGCTAGAATTTACTTTTAAGAATGGTACCGAAGATAACAGAGATGGAAAAAAAGCTACTCAGCTCATTGTTACAACCAGTCAATGGTTACAACCAGTTAACAGATGTTGCACAAACTGTTTCTTACTCATCACAAACACCTGGAGTATTTTATATTCAAAGTAAAAGATATACAAGGACCCTTCTGCAAAAACAACAACAAGCAACTCTGTCCTATTTTGAAAAGGAGATGTGTCAAAAGAGTATGGTTTTACTTACACCTGGAGTGTGCAAACAGAGACTAGAATATTCTTCTTCAGATGCACTCTTAGGACTGTTAAGTTCTACATGCTTATACTGTGAACACCTCTTAAAAACATAAAAGATGGTCTAATTTCAAGCTATTCATTTGTTCAGACAGCTATATTATGGAATAAGTGATCAGAATAATAAGATCACTTCAATGAACATGGAACAACCTTTATGTACTCAGACTTGATCACTTCGCACTACATGGAACTCTGTTCAAATCATGGAATTTTAATATAATGTTTATCATTTTAGCTTAGAGTAATTTTCTTCAAGAAAGCACAGCATAGACATTTAGGACCTAGAAGATCATACTTTCAGAATAGTTCTGAGAAATATTATATAGCCTTCTTTCAGGACTTTAGAAATAAAAATTTGGGTAACTTTAGTCTACTCTTGAAAATAGCACCTAGCTAAAAAGTGGAGGTTAGCTCTTGAGTCCCCTCTGAGATAGGTATGCTCCCTGTGCCACAAGGTCATATTAAGGAGATCTAGCAGAATGGTGTAACTTTGGTTTCTTGACATCCTGGGATATCAGATCACAACAGAAATGAAAATTCTGAAATCGTTGAAGGTACCCATACTGGTAAATGCATATTATTTTATAAGAGATATTTAAATCTAACTTTAAAACATCTTTTATTTCTGACTTCTTTGTAAGTACTTACAGGACAATTGTCAGAGAAAACGCAACTACAGCTTAAGCATTTTAAGATGTTTGCCTTAGACCTAAATACTAGCTTTCTATCTCAAAACATCAGAGGCAAAATTTTAATTACCATATTAATAGCCAAATACCAGGTGAGATTGCAACTAAATATATTTAGAATATGCCCCTACCGTTTGTCAGTCAAAACAACCCATATGAGAGAGACTCTGAGCACTCTCTTCCTCTTGTGAAGTAGAACTAAGGTTTTAACAGATACCCACATGATCTTGGCAGGAACTTCACATTCTTTAGTTTAAAGCATTTTGTATTATTAATTCATTGACTTTCTCATGCTTATAACATGAAATACAAGCTATAAACACCACAGGGAAATTACAGTTAAATGGAATACAATTATTAGTCTCCATTGTATTGGCTATTTGCAAGAACACAATCTTACCCCAACAGGGTTGGATGAAATCATAAAACACTTGTCTTGATGATCTTGTGAAATTTATGTTCTCTTGTAAGATAAACTTTCTCTTAGCTGGTCATGAACAACCAACAGAGAAAATATGTTTTGGATTTGCACGACAGATATTGAAGTAATATTGCAGAAGGTTGTGTGGAAGACAAAAAAGAAATATGTTATTTATGATCTCTCTCAAGGCTGGCCAACTTCCCTCTCTTATTGGAACATCTATTAGTGTGTTTTCTCCTGAGGACACTTCTCTCAAATATGTCCTCTCTTAATGTCTGTTTTCTCAGCTTCAAAATATTGAGTTTACACTAAATCTTTTTTTTCTTTTAAGTCACATAAATTCATTCTTCAAAGAACAAAAGAACGTGTAACGGGCATGCTATCTTCCTAGAAAAAAAACCCAAAACTTTAAAACTTGATTTGTACTTTTGATGGAAGCAGATACTTTGTGGACTTCTAGTGCACTTCTATACAATGGATGAGTAACATACAGCGGCCTAGGAAGCGAAGAAAATACTTGCTTTTGTTGACAGTGAGATAATGAGACTGAGTTTGTTTTCTTCCAGGATCAGTTTCCAGCTCAGAATGCTTTAGCCCATACTGTATGAACTCATTCCCGAATTCCCAGCTCCACTAGGGTCCAATGTACCAACCTGGCTGCACAAAAGCTTTATAATAAACATGAATATAACTTAAACCAGATTATTTTATATTGCTTAAGAATATAAGAAGCTGAACCTTTATCTCTGGTGACAGCTCCTATACTCTTCACAAATGGAGAGCATAGCAAGCTGCACATCTGAATATTTTGAGACATGTTAAACCTTCTCAAGATAACATCTGGTAAGAGTGCAAAGCAAGCACTGTCAGCCACAACCAATTATTTGGTAAATATTTTATTATTCAAACTGGGTTTTGTTTCTGTGCTTCTCCTCTGCTAGTGAATGCAGTCATACTAACCCCTTTTTTATTCAACTTCACCTCTCCTAAATGTCCTTCTATCTCCACATCCTGTTATCCAATTATTAAATCATTTAATATACAGCTTTCTGTCTTACTGAGAATACTCTCATTTTTGGAATTAATCAATTTGAATCCTATGTTCACAGTCTAAGAATACTATTTTGCTGCTGTTTGACATAAATGACCAGTGCCTCATACATATTTTACAGTACTAAGAAATGTATATTTGCTGCTCCACAAAAGACTGGGAAAAGTTGAGCCCCATGCAAACAGATTCCCAGCACAATTTCTGCTACCACCCAACAGGTCATGGTAGCCAACACAGAGTGGTTGGAAAGAACAGAAATCAGCACTGCAGAAGTAACTATTCAAGTTAGTAGTGTACATTGGACAGATCTGTTGTCTTTCATTTGGTTATTATTTCTAATTTCAATTAATATATACATTTATGAAGTCTTTGTACAAACATTATTAAACACAGTTAAGGATGAAAGACTTCTAGATGTGATCTTAAGACTGATTCCTTGCAGAAGTTAAATGCACTTGGTGTACAAAAGGGTTAAACATAGGACTAGCATAAAATTTTGAAGAAACTACCAAAAGCTGCACTACGACTGAACTCAAGGTTTGAAGTGTGAACAGCCAACCCATAGTACAGAAAGTTACAGGCAACATGAAAGTAATTTTTTAGCATATTATAATGTTAACAAGTTTACAGCATTTTGCACAGTATAGATATAATGCCACAAAGTGACAAAATTTGCAATAGCCAGAAATGTTGCCATGGTAAGTACTACCAAATGGTGAAGAGCACTGGAGAGAACTCTTCATGTGTGTAGAAAGTACAGCCAGGAAAGTTAAATTACCCAGCGTAAGGCTGGGCAAGAAACTGGAAACCTAGTAATTGATTGTGTGCATGTGGTTAATGTCTGTAGATTCACTCTCTCTCCAAATGTGGTGACTCCTTTCACACTTCTTTTGATTTCTATATGAACGGGAGGCTCTCAGCACTGGAGGAACTGTCACAGAAGTTTAAATAAACCAATATATGAAGTCTACAAATAAACAGCAGCTATAAAGCACTAAGACAACTGGTCCTTATGCTGAAACAGGAATGTAAGGCTATGATTCAAATAAAATCATGTCTACTCTTTTTTTTTTTTTTCAGCTGACAAAATAAAATATAGTAGTAAGGATTTAAAAATCACTTATATTGATTAAACAATTGTGGCAATTCTGAGCTATTATTATTCATTTAGTTCATAAATTTCAGTAGAGTTCTGCTGAGTCACACAAATGGAAAATATGGTCAATTGGGTGGATATATCACTCGATTACTATACTGAGACAAAACATCCTGTTATGTTTCTGCAACATAGTGCAGCTTATTGATTTGAATACATGGATTGTACAATTCAGATATTCAGACTGGAGAAACAGAAGACAGTGGTGTTACTCAGAGCAGTGCACAGGGGCAAGGAGCAGTAGGCAGCTGGCCTGGAAGACCAACAGCAGAGACATCCCTCAAACCATGCCTACAAAGGAGAGCACTAATGCCACATGGACCTGTTTGAAAAAACATTTCTAGTCATTTTATACCTATTCTAATTTTATTAGACATGCTCATTTTTTAAAAGGTATATATATCCCGAGGGCAGCCTGGAAGAGCAACAACATCTAAATGAATACTCACTGATGCCAGACACTTGTGTCACGTGCTTATGTATCTCTACCCTACCCAAATAAGCCCTTACTATAATAGTAATTTCCTAATTTATTTCCAGTGAAAATTAAGGAAACGTGAATTTCCATTGCAGCAAGTGGTGGCTCACTGCCTGTTGGCTTTTTCAGGACTCAGAAATATTTCTGAGAACATTTCACAGGTCATGCTACCTGCATTATTTTTTAATAACAGAGTTCTTTGGCGAGCAAGACAAAACAAATTTTCACTATAAAAAAAGGAACATACATTTAAAAGAAAACATTCTGAGGAAGTTTCCTAAAACTTGGGTTTCAGTTTCAACTCTACTTCCACACAGAACTCTTTGAGAGATGACCACTTAATGAGCTGCTAGGATACCACTAAATGGTCCCTACAGTAATTAATGTGCAAGAAACAATGACTTTACAGCATGTAGTGGGCACATGCAGCTGTGTTCAGCAGCATAGGCTGCTGTGCACCCTGAGAGAAGTGGCCATGAACTGCCCTGCACTGATTCCAGCTGGTCCTAGCCAGTCTCATCTGGTTCTAGCTAGTCCCTAGCCAGTTCCAGGTGGTTCTAGCAGTACAAGCCAGTCCTCACCTGTCACAGCCAGCTCTACAATCTGCCTCATCCTGCCCAAAGAATCAGCCAGTCAGAGTGTAACAGGGCACCTCTTATCAGATGTTGGGAGGAAGGGTCCCCACAGAAGGCTCCCAGTGAGTAAGAAGGAAGGAGCAGCAAAAATAAACAAAGACACCCTGAGCCCACCCTCCTGCATGCCTGAAGGGCCTGAGTGTGCCCTGTGTCACCTCTCCTGACACCCCAGGAGAGATGCCCAGGCTATATCTGGACCTGAGAAGGCAGGAGAAAAGGTGTCTTTGACAAGTGTTTGTTTAATTGGCTTCTTTGTTTCTCAATGCCCAAGTCAGTAATTATGTTAATTGGCCGGAAATTAAGTGAAATTACCCGAGTCAAGAATACTTTTCCAGGATGCACCATCATTTTAAAGGACTGATGTTTTATCCGTTAGGATATTTTGTATCTTCTGAACCTCTGCTTCACCGTACTACTCTTTCATAGTATCTCCGAACAGAATATATTATGTAACATCAAATATAAATATACACGTTAATAGATTAGCATCACTCTTGGATATATACAGTCATACACAACAAACTTCATACACTGTGCATATATACAGGTAACACAGTTGCTGTATTGCATGATCACACAAGGGGACTCTTCATTGTCACTCTGACAACGTACGTGTGTAGTGTTTGATATGCAAACCTGCTTCTTTCCCTTTGATCAACTTGTTAAATTTGTCTGTTCTGATTCCTTTACAAGGCATGACAGTCTGGTGGCATCCCCTAGGAGGTGGCAGAAGCTGTGCATTTCTTTGGGAAATACAGCAGCCTTAGTTACTGTGGGGCAGAGACCTGGGGGGCAGGGGCAGGAGGGTAGGAGAGAGAGAGGGGTGGAGTGGATCCTGCAGCTCAAGGAGAGCCTGAATGATTGCTGAGAGCTGCAACAGGCTGTAAGCAAACTAATAGGAGACCAATAAGGACGGTCTGTTTGTAGGAGTGCAGCAGCGAGGAGATGACTGAAAGCAAAGATCATCCTGTGAGGTCACAGGGAGAAGGAGTCACTGATTTATAAACCTTGTTGTATTTCCATTCTGCTTCATCTGGCCACGTGGAGTTTTCTATATCTTTTATTAATTATTCCAGTTCAGAGTCTAACAGAACCTGGCTTTTTGAACTTCAAAGCCATTTGGACCCTCTTTGGAAAGCTCTTTTTAAGGAAAAGGTTCAGGCATCACTACCTCAAAGCTCTGGCAGTTTTGGGCTCTCTCACAGCTCTCAGTTCTCAATGAAAGCTTAATAGAAAGTACACTTTACTGTGAGGAACATAATGTCTTTTTCAAACTATAGAATAGAACCATTGACAAGTACAACATAAAGGGCTCGCTTGAGTATGTTCTATATCTCCTACAGATTTGATTTACTCAGCCATGTGATTCTCCATTCACATCACTAATCTCAAAAAGGAAAGAAGTGCAGTAGTATTTGTGATACAAAAAGTCAAGGTAAAGAAAGCATGGCAAGTGTTAGAAATAAACTGACTTTAAAGCTCTAAAGCTGGAGGCCAAGCTGGTATAACTAATAGCACACTACCTTAATGTACAGATACCTGTAATTGTACCAGCAATCTGTGCAGCTGCACAGCTAGAACTGTACTTTAGTGCCTTGCATGTGGCTTTCTGGCATGAATTGTCATTTACAGTGTTTGGCCTTTACATATGCGTTTTTTATTTGGAGACAAATCAACCTGAAAACATTTGAAGTGTACCTAATACAGGTAGTCATATTTATCTTTAATTTTGAAACATATACTTTATAAAAAATAAATTTCCTAAAAAATACTAATGTGATCAAAGAGGTCAGGTTCCTCATCAGCTCTAGATGTTATGGATTATTGCAAGAAATTTTAGAGAATCAAATTACCGTGACACTGATTTGACATCCCTTCTTGCTATCTGCCAGTGTAAAATGCCCTGCAAATATAAATCACCATCTGAGAAGAATGTTGCCTGTGTGCAATTCCATAGTGTTGGAAGCTGTCCGTTAAACAGTACCATACTAACAAGGATAACAGCAGAGAGGAAAAATATCCTCTCAGAGACAAATTCTCTTGGTTTCAGTCATGAAAATTCCCTGTCAGATTAATGCTTTTGAAAACAGAAAATTTGGTCCGATGTTTTAAAGATATTTTTTTAAAGGGAAAGAAAGCAATTTCCTAGTACTGGGGTTTGATATTTTCAAAGCATATATAGCTATACTTTTGTAAAGGAAGAGTATGCACACAAATCCCTCTGCTCAAAAAAAAAATCAAATCCTTTGACTAAGCAAGTTTCTCTATGAAAACTAAGATATTTGGATTAATGAACATTATAAAAACATTCAAACTGTATGATACTATGAATTGGTAACTGACATATTAGTAGTAAAAATGAAATATCAGGCTGGATTAATCAGTTTTCTGACTTTAAGGATAAGAAACCTATCACTTGAGTTCAGAGCTTTGGAGAGCTTATTTGCAAAATTATTCAGGGTTTACTCTTCTCCAGTGGCTGTGCAATTTGGGAATGAAATTGATGAAAACTGACTCAAAGCCTTTTACAGATTTCTGGAATTCTTCTCAGGAAAACTGAACAGATATTGAAAGGTTTTACACTGTGGAATGAACGTGAATTTGCTCTGCCTTTATATGTACATAGCCATTTAGACTAAGGTACAAAGTGGCACTCAATTTCATTCACCTACAAGAAGACAGATTTCTTCACAGCTCCTGGTGCTATTAGTATTGTTTTACCTCTCAACAACAGGAGCAGTGGTGCTAATTATTGAGATCTCCGACCATGTGGCAATACCCAGTTCATTTCCTAGTATTCAACACTGTTATAGGACCATAAAGATGTAGAAAGCCTTCTGTGACTAAATTTTCTACTCCTGTAATCCTTTTTTTTTTTTTCTGAAAGCATAAGTATTGCTTCAGCAGATGACAGCAAAGATGGCAAAGTTTACATTTATTGTTTGTGATCCTGTTGATGTGGAAGTGATTTCAATTGGTATATTTGCAAAATGGATGACAAGCTCTTTTCCTCAGTTGATAGTGGTTGTATAAAGCAATTGATCTATTACAGTTAAATTAATGGAAGGTATGTGGATTTTTCTTCCTACGTTTCTTTAATTATCTGTCTAGTTTTCTTCATACCAGTCTACCCACACTACATTAAGAGCAGAGGTTTTGCCCCTGCACCACATCTTTCAATTCCCAAATCATGAAACACATATTTTATTAGATAGAGAAACCACGAGGTGAAATGCCCTCTTCTTCACAGATTTACAAGCTTTCAATACTATAGACAGCAAAAGGCATTCAAATTTTGCCTGTTTGTCCAAAACATTATAAACGGAGAACACATTCTGCTTGTTCATTACAAACTCTTTAAACATTGGTACCAATGATATGCACCACATAAAAAGAATTGTGGATGTATGGTTCTTTGGAAGATACAGATGCACTTGCTTAGCAAAATTCTGAATGGAAAACTTGAGGCACTTTTGAATATTTTAGGAGTGTCTTTTTGAGAAATGCAATGTCCTCAAGCAGTTGTGTGGTTATTGATTGCTACCGTAAGAAAACTATATTGTAATATTATACAGTTTTTACAAAGCTCCTTTAATAGGTATGTCAAAGTAATGTATAATGTAATTTAAAACAATTACAATTCCTTCAAGCATACCAAGCAAGAAAAAAATAAGTAATGTTGTACTGAAGGAAGATTACTTTCAGATGAGTATTGAATTCTTCAACTCTTCAGTGAAAATCTGTGATGCAGAATGGCAGCTCCAAAAATAATACAGTCCTTGACATCAGCAAATGTCTTTAGAAATTACAGCTGGGACTTTCTATTTTATATACTTAGCCAGCACCTGCAACTATATTATCTGGGTTCTTCTCAGTCCTACTTATAGGTGGGAGAAGATTACAGAGAGACTAAGTCCACTGTCACACAGACCATGGCACTTAGGATCAAGCACAAGACCTCATCTTATAAGGGTGAACACCTTGCCCATCAGTGTGCTGATCCTCACAGGGGGCTTTGCATTAAGTTAGAATCAGCTTTGTTTTCTGGTCTTAATGCTGCAAATGACTGTCTGATGGCAAATCCGTGTTTCAGCACAAAGCCCTAGAGGCTGGTTGAAGTCTTCTTGCTTAATCATGTTTAGTGCACAAATGCAAACATATTCAAAACTCTGTTTACAGGTGGCTATGTCTTCTAAACAAAATGGACAGTGCTGTGTGGTAGGTGCTGCTGATTATTTTATATGCCTGAAATGTGTGGTTTGTTCTCATGAGATTAATTTAAAAGAGTAATAGAGATGGGTGCAAACAACAGAAATCCTAAGAAACATTTGAAGGCAAGTGGGGATAATACATGAACAGTTTTCTATTGAAGTGCTTTTCTTCAAAAGCATGGGGAAATTCTATGTCTCCTGAAGTGTATATGCATTGTTTTTGAAGCTGCATTCTCACAACTTTCTGTGGTTTTCATACCATAACTTCAAATGCTATGCAGTCCGTGTCAACATATTTACAGAAGTCTTGATAGAAAAAAATATCCTGTGTAGCCCATCTTATAAGTCATGCTTTTCCTGCCATTTGCTGTCATTATGTTTTGATAATTTAATACATTATACTAAAAATATATTTCTAATGGTATCTGGTTTTGAACATCCAGTCTGGCACTGAAGGTGATAGCAAGTAAATTCAATCCATTAAATTTAATGGAAAGGTGTGAAAACTGACTTAACAGCATTTGCAGCTAATTTTACCTTTTTGTTACTTCTAAAATTAATCAGTGCAATCTTAACAATGAAAATTTCTCAGTTTCTAATGCAAAATGTTCCTTATCACTCCTGTAGCAAGACTACAGTTACCCATTTCCAAAGTTGGAATTTCTTTTCCTGTTAGTTATGATGCCATCAATACAATTGTATTACCAATCACCAAAAAAAGTTATATTAAATACCTGTGGAGATTCCTCAGTCTCCACTGAGGCAAAACATAAAATAACTGTTTAGATCTTCAGTTTATTAGTTTTCACTTTCTGGTTTTCCCTGTGGAGTTAATGCCCATTCGATGAAATTTTTGAACTTTTCTCACTATTCATGCTAATGATTGTCATGGTTTAGGGTCAGGGCAGCCCCTTAGACTGATAACAGATGCTCTCTGCTAACCCCCCTCCCTCCCCAAAGGGGAATAGAAAGGGAATAAGGGAGAGAGACAGTGATTAGAAAAGGAAAATAGAAACGAAAATAATAATAATTAAAATAGAATATATACGAATATATACAAAACCAGTACCAAACCCAATGCCCCTGATGGTAATTAAATCATTGTCACCACTGATGCTGTGGAGCAGGCACTGGGGAAGTCCCAGACTAGACCCTGCAGCAGACGGGAGCTGTGTTCAGGAGCTGGATTCTGGTACCGGCTTCAGGAACACACTGATTGGGATTGAAGACAGAACAGACAGAGTCCTCCTTGGATGCTCCAAGAAAGGAACCAAAAGAGGACCTGAGCTAAGCCAAGCAAAGCTGTCTAAGAGGGGAAAAGAGCCCGGGAGCCCCCAGAGAGAGCACAAGTGAGCAAGCAAACAAGCTAGCAAGCTATAGACTCTCCAGATCCCTCTGCTTTATACCAGATATGACATCTATGGGCTGGAATACCTCACTGGTCAGTTTGGGGTCACCTGTCCTATCCACTCCTCCCTTCAGTGCGGCCTTTCACTTTCCTGCACCCCCCAATGTGGTTCACAAGATCCAGCAGTGGCCTTGGTCTGCACACCAGTCCTTGGTAACTCTAACCATGGGGTGTTATCACTGCCAGCAGCAGACACTGTCTGGGAATACAGGCTGCTCACTTCAGACAGTGCAGTTAGTGAGAAGAACTGAGCTGAAAAGCAAAATCACTGAACAGATTAGTTCTGTTCTCACTCAAACCAGGACAATGATACAGACTTTTACAATATTATTGATGAACACAGCTAGAACACGATGAAAAAGAAGGAATTACATTCCTGGAAAAACAAGTAGAAAGACCAAAGAGACAGGTAAGAAGAGCTGATATAAAGTTTAGCTGTAAGTTAAACAGTGCAATCTGTGTGAAGAGCTTGTTTTATTGTACACTTGCTATAGAAGTCAAATATGGGATCAAAGCTGTCAAAATATGGGATCAACAAGTGTGCAGGCTGCTTTTTAACCTGCTTATCCTTGTCTCTCATGAAGTAACTCAAAAGAATTGAACCATTGTCAAGACTTTAACTGCAAAGTTTCCCCTATGTTAGTAGCTATGGAGCTTTTTAAATACTAAAGAGGTTTTTTCTGTAACACCAGGTCTAAGGAATAGTTACTAGAAGAGTTAAATGGACTCTTCTAGTTTGTCAGCAGCTACAGGAATTGCTGCCTGCCCTAAGAAAGGGTGAGCGATAAATGAAAGTGTCAATACAAACATTTTCACCATCCATTCACAATGTTCTTGACGAACTTGGTGAAATTCTGCCTTCCTCTCAAAAAATAAATAATGAAACTGTGATAAATAACTAAACAAACTCTAATAATAGCAACCATGACTGTAGTTTTTGGTTTTTACATCCAAAGTGAAAAAATGTTTTGAAACTTAATATCCAAATAAACCATGTCCATGTAAACAAAAGCTTCCATAAGAACCAAACAAATTTACTACATTAAAATATGGTAGAAGGCTATATCACCACCCCAGTTTTTAGACACTTTATACCAATTTTGTATTAGAGTCTAGGAATAGATGCTTTCATAGCACTAAAGCAGTATAATTATTGTTCCTATTCAGTTATGTTCTGG
Source organism: Megaceryle torquata (assembly GCA_024611175.1). Taxonomy (NCBI): domain Eukaryota; kingdom Metazoa; phylum Chordata; class Aves; order Coraciiformes; family Cerylidae; genus Megaceryle; species Megaceryle torquata. The sequence continues at coordinate 288,038 of JANIJG010014892.1, forward strand.
AGGCCAATTCTGTTTCCAAAATTAACTTGGTAGGCAAAATCATTCTGTATGCATGTGTATGTAATAATAATAACAATGCAGAGAGGAGTTCTAGAAAGTTATTAGGAATAGAACATTTGAAAACAATCTGTCAAAGTTTCCTCAATAAACCAATTGTGAAGCCAGAGTCTGGGTTTCCTGAAAGTATGGCACACACATAGACCCAAACCAGAATATCTCTTCTTGAAAATTTTCAAGTATTGCAAAATGCATACTTGGAACAAAGCAAATCTGTGAAATATGAATTTCCCTAGTAGCTGGTCAAACCAGATGGTGCATGGAGTCCCTTTTCAGCATGATGGAAATTCCTGCTACATGGCACCTTAACTTCAATAAAATAAACCACTAGAAAAATAGCAGCAAGGAATAAGCTTTTGCATGGAAAAGAACGGGTTTGTTTGCTTCCTGTTTCAAAAAGCTAAGATTTGACAAATGGATTTTAATGACACCCCAGAAAAAAAAAATTTAAAAAAAAAAAGCCATGGAGGGGGGGAAAGACAACATGGACCCAGGGATTTGCCTTGCACTGCTTCAGTGAAGGATGAAAGAAGGGTAGTTGTAGAAGTGCTCCCTGTGCTGTATCTAGCCTGAATAGAAGACCTGAGTAAAAAGCCCTGTCAGCCTGGCTTTCTTCGGGGGCAATACATTCACTTACACAGAAGATGACTCCTGAGACTGCATAACGCGCTAAGAAGAATCATTTTTTCCCTGCCAGTGCAAGATCTGATGGTAAGATTATCAAATGATCTTCTCCATTCCTTTTGCAGCTGCTAGCCACAAGCAAAAGGTGGATTTTTACAGTAAATGAAATATTTCACTGGAAAGTATTTTGACAATGTGTGCATATATATTTTTTTTATGTAAGCCAGACTTGTAAGGAACTTAATTAATTGCTTTTATGTCATCACCAACATAATGTTTTAGATGCTTACATAGCATGTATGTTTAATAGAAAAAAAAAACCAAACCATCTCTAAAGATTGTGGCAGTTCTCTGAAGCAATTTCTCAGTATCTTGTAGAAAAAAAATGTATCCATCTAGTTCTAACATTTTTCGACTCTCTGGGTGATACATGGCATGGATCTGAAAGCATAAGGCTGACTCAGTCAGAATTCATGCTTGTAAATGCTCATATTTGTTAAATATTTAGTATTTGTTAATTATTTAGTATATTTTTATCTTTCCTTTTACCTTTTTTTTTTTTTTTTCCCCCCCAACCTCTCTCAAATACAGTAAGAGGTTAACTCAATGCAAGAAAAATAATCAACTGAAAAAAGATCTTCAGGTGACATGACACTTCTTAGCAACTGATTTCTACTGAAATTATCTCAAACTGACTGATATATAGAGTCACAGATTCGTTCAGGTTCCTGAAGATCATCAAATACAAACATAAACCTAACAATGATAAGTCTACCAACTAAATCATATCCCTAAGTGCCACATCTACATGTCTTGTGAATACATCCAGGGATGGTGACTCCACCACTTCCCTGGGCAGCCTGTTCCAATGCTTGACAGACCTTCCAGTGAAATTTTTCCTAATATCCAATCTAAATCTTCTCTGGCTCAACTGGGGGTCATTTCCTTTCATCCTATCACTTGTTACCTGGGAAAAGAGGCTGACACCCTCTTTCACCAGTAAAAAAGGTAACAAAAAGTCATGTTGCTTCATTTTAGTGAGGCCTTCTATTGGAAATACTGTCAGATATATAGATATCATATATAGATATCATAGATATAAATAATGTCAGAATAAGTCTGCAATTCCAAGCAACAAGTAAATGGGATATGTAGCTAATTTAGGTTTGTCTTAATTGTGCTTCCTACATACTAAGTATATCTTGCTTCTCTGCACAACACTAACTGTAATTCAGCAGATTAGAATTCCCATTGATTTAAGTGGGAAGGAAAAAATACCTCTAATTTGCTTAAGTTACAGCACTCAAGTTACTGATAACGATTTTGTTCTCAGTTTAAGTGACAAACTGTCTTTTTGTCTCCTGAGAAAGTTCTGCAGGACAACAATATCCACTTTTCACCAAAATATTAATTAAGTTTCTAGTATCTAAACTGCACTCCTACAATATAATCTATGAATTATTTTCCAGTGCTTCATAGCATAGGTGATTTACAGCTTTCTAAAATCTTGGTTACTTTTCTTTGAGATCCAAATTCACACATATTGATAGATCCGGTTGCCACTGGAAACCAAAACATTCCTCCAGTATTACAAAAATAAATATTTAAAATTTCCAACTCTACAAACTTGCTTTTTTTCCCCACATTGTTCAGTCTGTTTGGGAGCAGGTCTTTAGCATAATACACTAATTTAACTCCTATCAAAATATGCCTTTTTTTTCTGACCTATTTCTTCCCTCCAAGATGAAAATAAATGCAAAAGTATGGTTCCATTTCCAAGCTGTACAGGGTATCTCTACCATTTATTCCTTTTTGCTCTGTCATATAATGTCTGTAGTGGACATAAACTGCCTTCAAATAGATATGAAAGACTATTCCTATCTTAATTGTGTCTTTAAGCCTCTTTTCACTTCTCATTTTGTATTACTTTTTCTTATACTCTATAAT
>JANIJG010014892.1:296319-306598 GCA_024611175.1 Megaceryle torquata
GATCTAGATTTAAGGTTAAGAATAATGACAATAATGATAATTTTATTTCTTATATGTTCCTCTCTTTGTTTTGTAAGTAGTATGGTTATCTACAGTTTACAAATTAATAACTGTCATGTTATGTTCTTCCCAGTAGTATCAAACAACAGACCAAGAGGCAATAAGCACAAATTTAAATACAGGAAATTCCTCTTAAAAATTAGAAAAAAACTTTTTCACTGTAAGGCTGGTCAAATGCTTGTTGCCCAGAGAGGTTGTGGAGTCCCCATCCTTGGAGGTACACAAAACTTGACTGACATGGACAGTGTTGTGGACAATCCACTAGGGACTCAGCTTCAAGTAAGTGGACTTTGACTGGAAATTCTCCAGGGATGCCTTCCAAATGGAACTATTTCTGTGATTTTATGAAATAATTCCAGCTTAAAGCATCTGCTGAACATGCACTCCCAGAATAAATGCTTATATCATGACTGTGTTTCCAGAAGAGAACTGAACAGTTAGGAGCTTTCTAAAGCTTGGTTCTTGGTTAATTCTTCTCTTAGTGAGTGCCACTCAGGAGGGAAGTAATTGGCCAGTGTTTGATATAACCCAGTTTTGTACATAGAGTTTAGAGGTCACCGCGTGGTCTGAACAGTGTTTTAGTACTGCTTTACTATTCAATTTATGGAGGCCTAAAATAATATTGCATAAGTTGGTTTTCCATCAAAATATTTTTCTCCTGCTTCACTACACAGTTTGCCTTTGCAGAAGCAGTTTGCAGTTCCTTATCACCAAGCTGAACATTCTTAGTTAGCTACACCAAAAGGGAAGGAAACTATCACAAAAATCAACTCCGTCCTCATTCCAGGCAGCCAATACTGCTTCTTTGATTCAAATCAAGAGCAGATAACTTCTTCTATCCATATCTGAGTATAGATGTCCTAAGAGAATTAAGAAGCAGAAATTCTTTCAAAGCCATTCCTTCTTGCTCATTAGTTCAGGTATAGTGCTAATCACTTTTCTGTCCATGTATAGCTCATGAGAGCTCAGAAGAGCACTGGGTGTGAGGAAGATTCCCTTTCCTTACATTCTGAAATGCTATAAAAGTCAGGGTAGAAGTCTGTCCTTAGTCATTTAATATTGATGGGTTAGTGTCCAAATCATATAAAATAACTACATTTCCCCAAAGTCTGTAAGCGAGTGTATATCTAAATGTTTAACCACTCCTGGATACATGAAAGCTATTATTTAAATCACTTGCTATTTTATTTGCTGAGAAATTTGGCAAAGCTTATCTCAAATTTTGTGCTAAAACTTCTTTATTTCAGAAACATTCAATCTGTAACAATGAAAATTAGTAATCTAAGAGGTATTAAACAGTTTTCAGGGCTTCTTGCTTCCCCTTCTACTCTAACTTTACACTCTTTCAAGGAAAAAGTAAAAGTCCTACAGACAGGAAGCAAAGCAAACCTAGCAGTGGAACACATGGTGCCCAAGCACTGCCAGAACAGGGGACCATGTGTGATATTCGCACTGAACAAAGCCTCTGAATGAGCAAGAACAAGAGAAAAAAAAAATCTAGTGAAGATTGGATGCTTTTAATACACTTTGTATCTAGTAATATTTAAATAATGTATTCAGAAATGAAAAAGAACATATTAAAGGGACCTGGGTTTAGTTCTGCCGAAACTCAGTGGTGATGAACAAGGGGATGAAGTTCACATTGGGAACTTCATGGATTTCTAACAGCTGCTATGACTACAGAGATCCCCTCACAGAGTGTTCTTGACTAGAAAAACACTACTGGGGAAAGCAGAAGGGCTGCTTCAAGAGAGGGAGGCATCCCCCACAGGGATAGAAATGATTGTGGAGGAATTTTTTTTTTTTTTTTTTCCCCTGGAGCATCTCTGAGGAAAGAAGATAACAAGAAATGATGCTTTGCTTTGTCCAATCTGCTCCACATTTAAAACCCTCTACCTTGGCTGAAGTGGTATTTACATGACAGAGGTGGGAAGAAAATACTGGAGCCATCCTCTGCTGGTCTTGTCTTCAGTCCTTTTCTCCATCTATTATCTATTATCTATTTTCTAACCCTAGTGACGATGGAGGAATGTAAACTGTGTGTAAAGTGAAAAAATCAGGCATATAGGGATGCTTAGTGCAGGGGACAGGTCACACACAGCAAGAGGGAGATGGTGCACTGCTGGCACAACCAGTGAGAAGGGAAAGACAGAACTTGACAAAGATAGCTATCACGCAGTGAGAAAGCCTTTAGTATTTCCAGTTACCAGCAGAACTGTTGGCAAAACTCATGTCAAAGAGTTCTTAACTAGCTGACAGCATTTTGTTTCCATTCAAAGTGCTCCAGCTGCAGCAGGATGAACACCGTAGTGAACTAAGTGGAGAAGCATTACTAAGACTTTCCCTGTGCAAGTCAGAGAGGTATTGCCTGTCTAGAGAGGGCAGCCAGAGAACACAGCAGAGTGACACATGACAGAACAGTGCATTTGGTATTTGTTACTCTGCTCTCGGTTTGCTAGGTTTACTCTGTTTCACATTTGGATAAATCCTCAAATAATCAGTAGAAGAGGCAGCTTCTCTTCCCGAAGAGCAAAAGCATCTGACTTTAAGAAAAAGCCCAAATGAGGTATTTCTGTATTTCTATAAAGAACCTCTTTTTAACTTTTTTTTTTTTTCTTCTAGTTCCATACTAAACTCTATCAATTTAAAAGGGATCCCTTACTGTTCAAAACATCCACAGAAGGGAGTGAACAAGAATGCATGGCAGGTACTGGTAAGAATATCATTACGGCTGTGTTATTCCTTGGCTGGATAATTTTGCCCGGAGTTGTGATTAAATAGTCATATTAATTATTTATTTTAAACTCTATTTAAAATATAGGTCATGGTTTCCAAATGTCTGAGGAAAATGCTTTCCATTAATCCATACAGAACAAAATAAAGACCACTAGAGTCATCAGCTGTTTAGCTTGTCCTTAAGCATAATTTCTACCTTGCCCTTTATTTCTGTTGAGCCACCTCAAGGCTGAAAATTGCACAGGTGCTTTGGGATGCCAAATTCCCATTTCACCTTCATAGGTGTCCAAGGCCTTTTGGATGTCTGAAGAAATTCTGACTGAAATCGTAGTATCTAACGTCATGGCACCCCTGCTGCCCTTGGGGGTCTGCAACTGCAGCTGCTGCCTGGCTGCCTGACAGGGTCTGTTCTGCCTCCCCTCACTCTTCAGCTGGCAGCCAGCTCTCCCTGCCTACTCCTTACAGCTCTTGCTGCTCCACCATTGCCATCATATAGATCTCCTCAGTCCTACAGTCAGATCCAGTAAACACTTGTGGTTACCTCTCTCCCAAGTTTCCTCTCCTACAAAAGACAGAAGATTGCACTTCTTAATATCTAGCTTCATTCACAATTCAGAACATTTCTGAAAGTGGTGTTGAACTCTTCTCCAGCAGGCAGGACCAGCCCTGATCTTGCAGAGTCTAGTAGGAGCTTCCAGTTTAATTCACTGGCTTTAATGTCAGTTAGAGCCGAATTAGGCCATTTGATACTAAATTCTCAGGATGTGCCTGAATAAAAATAGTACAAATTCAAGCTCTTCATCCATAATATATTCATCTTGAAGTGCACAGCTGCCATGCATATATTTATGTAACTGCTATCTGTAGAAATATTTAAGCATTCTGTTCAACGTTGAAAAAAAATATTTAGAAAAGCTAAGGAAGGCTAAATGGTGAGAGCAAGCAAGGGGACATAGTCATGAGACATGCATGTCTTCAGAATGCAGCAAACTGCTAACATTGTCACCTGAATTGCCAAAAAAATATAGAATAGTTAGAAAATGTACAGAGAGGGAAAAAGGTGACCAGACATATGGAATAGCAGGCAATACAAGCAGACCACAACTTTTCAGTCTATAATTAGACAGCTTAAGGAGGCAGTGATAAGCATCTCTGTGAGACACACTGTTCACTTCTCACAGTAAAAACACTTGAGGCAATCTGTAACATCCTCAAACAGAAGGTTAAAACAAAACCAATGTGATTAATTTATAGAAACCATTTCCATAACATATTTTCAAAATCAATGATGTAAACAGGTCAAAAAACAAGACTGGATAACTTCATGAACAATTGAGACATCAGAAGCTTTTAAACACAGTAGGACCTCCAGCCCGAGAGAAGCAGACACAGCAGAAGATGGATAAAGATCAGAGAGGAAAGAGGCAACACTCCCTACAAACCCATGTGCCTTTCACCATCAGCAACTGAGAGCTCTGGTCTCTCTTATCATGGCACCTGTCGCACACCTGCCCTACCCTGTTCCCAACCTTCAAAGATAAAAATGCTGCAAATAACCTGATTTATATATGCAGCACGTGCTGGAGCTGCAGGAACATCTCTGCCTCACTGCTCTGCCCAGCTGATGTAGCTATGTAGAACCTCCTTACACCTGCCTCTGCTTTTTCCAGATTTCTGTTCCCTTCCTTTCTAAACTCATGTGTGACAAAGTCTTTAGTATCACATGGTGATACAACACAAGCACAGTCATATTAATCAGCAATATTTTTATTCTGTCCCATCTCTGTCAGGCTCCTGGCAGTATAGCAACAAACATCCCAGTAATAAATGAGCTTTTAACTGCACCAGACTTCACTATTCAGCTCCTAGCATGTGGTCACTGATCAAAACTTAACTTACACAACCCCTGTACAGGCAGTAGCAATAACAGCAACAACTCAAATAAACAAGGTAAGGTACTGCTCTGACCTCAAGAACACAGGTCAACTATCTTCCTTACTATACCAAAATGTGTTACTTCAGAGGCTTTTTTCCTAAGCTACACCAATACTCTACTGAGTCACAGTGAGGTGGGTAACTAGGAGCACGATGCCCATTAAATCTCCATAAACAATTAACTTTCGCAGCTGAGCTCTACAACAAAACACCCTGCCTGCTGACATGAGATGTTGCTTCACTTCATGTAGGTCATTGGTGAGGTAAAAAGACAGTTTTAACAAGCAAGAGCAGAAAAGTAGCAAAATCCCAACACAAAACATCCTTTGATAGGTCTTAATAAAAATATAGATCAAGTTTATAGCAGAAGAAATTGAAAAAAGCCCAACCCAAAACAATTACCTCACTTTAATGTATTTTAAATGTTTTTAAAGTATACAGAATTTTACTGCTAAAAATATCCCAACAAAACATACAGTCAATGTAAAAAAATGCCTTAAACTTACCTCTTAGTTTACACTGATTTAATATATTTTTTCTTCTACTTTTCAACTTTCCTTGCATCTTGGGAATATAGTGGTTTTCTCCACCCTCTTCCTTCCTCTCACCTCCTCCCCCTCCAATCTGGCCTCCTTTCCTTCCTTGGAGGTTTTTAAGCTTTAATTTGAGAGTGTAAAGCTGAAAAATATTTGATACAATTTTTTTTTATAATTACAGAAATGAGCTCCTTACCATGGTTGAAGCATTTCTGGGAACAGCACCAAAAAGCTGGAAGCTACTGTACTGAGTAGCCACAGCATCTCTCTTAAAATCATCACTCATTTATTTTTCCCAGACAACTAGTGTTTCAGCATTTTACTTACAGACATGACTGCAGTTTAGGAGATTAAGGCTAGAAATGAGCCCGAGTCTCTTTGTTCAGTTTTGGAACGTGAAAACTAGATTCCCAAATTCCAGCGTGGGCCCATCTCCAGCTGGAACAGGAACAAGGCTCACCAAGCGGGATTTGACAATGTATGAGCTGAGGCTCGAGTTAGTCACATTTTCAATGAGCTCAGAAGGGTATTGATGATTATATGTTCTAACTGGAGGAGGTAGCTGTCAGTCTGCCTGCAGTGTGCATGTCACCACACCGGGGCAGGGGAAGCATTTTAGAGCTTGTGTGGGATCGGGTTTGCTGAATGGAGCACTTGGGAAGTATCCTCTCTTATAATTTAGATGTTGTTGGGGGAGAAAAAAAAAATTAAAAAAAAGAATAGGGTTGATCTAACAATTTAGGGACTCTGCAACACGCATTCACACTGACAGGTGTTAAAGAGACTCAGCATTTCCATATGCTAGTGAGCAGCAGCCTACAGCCTATTTTAGGTTTCCATTAATTGACACCAGGTTGTGCTTTACAGCATCTATGTAATTCTTTTTAAATTCTTGATGTAATATGGTAAGAAGTTGCTTTCACCTTGTAAAGATAATTTTCCTGAAATGGTATCAAATTTGTGGTAATGCTAAATAAATCATATTTTCTCTACATGCTTACAGATATTTCAAGCATGCAGATTATAGTAGTCTTCCTCTCCATTCCTTGTTTGCTCTGTCATTACACTTCAGACTTTCATCTTAAATCAGTCTACTCAACCACTGATTTTTATTTGTTGTTGCTTGAACAACAGCAAATTGCTCCTACAATCCACCTGTTTGTGGAAAACTAAGCAATTACTTCTCTGTTCCTTTACACAATCTGTCTACACACTCTTCCCAAACCAGTATTGCCCTTTTAGGTATTACACTAATCAGAAACTAGACCTTTCTCAACCAGAAAAAAAAAAAAAAAAAAAAAGAAAAAGAAATATTTTACCATAATTTAGTGTGTATATTTCTGTGTATTTAATATGCATTAGCCATATAAAATCAGCTCTGAACTAATTTATCCTAGATGCCTTAGATTCTCTCTTTTCTCAGTGTGAATATGATACATTGATAACTCCTCTTGCTTGTGTTTCTAATCTCTAAGTATCCTCTATTTTGTGTTTCCTGCTGTTTACATCATCTGCTGACTTCATTAACATGCTGTTCACTTGCTTATTTTAATACTATTAATGAAACTGTTAAATAAGGCTGAAACAGAGACCAATCATTACAGTAGTACATTGGACAACTGGAATGTGTCATCACCCAAGTTTTCTGCAGCAAGGCCTAAAAGCCCATTTGTCAAAATCATTCATTTTAATCGGTTTCAATAAGCTATTATTTGTAGAACTGACTCGTGTTCAATTGGGGCATTACCAGAAAGCTGTTTGGGAAACCTTGAAATAAAAATGCTGAATGCTTCTGTATTTATTCTTGTTTAAACAAAACCTACAGGAAAGATTGGATTTGCTTCAGAATGTGTTTCAAACTATTTACTTCAGTTCTCCTTTCTATTTACCTTTCCATGCTCACTATTTCATACCACAGTTTACTTTTACAGATTTGAGATATTTGAATTGATTCCATGCAATTGATAAAACATTTAAGTTTCTTAAAATCTGTGCAGAAGGGTACATGATAAAAAACATATAATATAAAGAGAAGATAATTTTATTTACTTAAATAGACACACATAGTATGAATATATATGAAAGTACAACATACACAAACAGTTCCAAATACATTTCCAGCATAACTAAGAGAAGCACAAGAGGTGTCTCTCTGTTAAACACCAAAACTAGATAAACAGAGAAGGAAAGGACCTATTGTACCTAATAGTTTCTAGTGACCTGCAAACAGACAAACTGAGAATAAATTAGTCTAGAAATGCAAAGGTGTGTAACAACCATCAGGAACGTGAGGCTTCAGATAAGTCTTCCAGTACATGTAGCCAAGGCAACGAAACTAATGTCTTTAATACAAAGCTGGCTTGGTTCTCAGAAGGAATTGTCGAGTGGTTGCTTGAAAAGGCCATGTACCCAGCCTTGATCTCACGCATGCCCGTCCCTATCTTCCTTCCAGCTCTACAAGCACGACAGTCAATATCAATGAATCTTAAACCCTAACATTGTCTTTGATATTACTGATTGTTTGGAAGCATATTTTTTTCATACTGAAAGTCTGAAATTAATACTGCTCAGTTCTGATGCATCTAAATTGCCTCATGAAATATAAAAATAATGAAATTATTATTCTTTCTTTCTAAGTAGACAGTAGCAGCTAAATATTTATGTGTCACAATCCAGGCTTCTGAAACATTAATTATCAGTAAATACAAAAGGGGGAAAGCTTCACAAGCAAGGGCACTGAACACAATGGACTTTACTACTGGCCAAGGTCTTTGTTGAAAACCTCAAGGTCACTACTCCTGACAAAGAGCAGCTATGCCGGGGTCCACTGTCTTCCCAGTCCTATCAACACAGAACTGGGGAGAAAGAAAATAATCTAGACCACAAGAACACACACTTGCTATTTGTTCTCCTTTCAGTGCCAAAAACCATGGAAATCTCTCATGGGTTAGAAAAGATGGAACATATTTGAATCCAGCTCCCTAGATCTGTTTTGGATCTGCTTAGTGCCGATATCTTTGTTTACAGAAAAGGAAAACTGGGCATTTTTCACAACATTTTGGGTAGTTAGGTAATTTCACTCTTAGGTATTAATCTCAGAAAACACTTACAGACATGCAAAAAATTCAGCAGATCCCCTTTTACATATTAAAACCTAGTCACAACTAAAAAGAGTATCAAAAGATTTGCTCATGGATATGTATGAGATCTCATGGAATGAAGCATTCTTGTCCTCCTTGGAGCATTCCTAAGTTTTTAACGCTTATCAGCTTAAGAAGGATCTTTGGTGAAAGCACCTATTTAATCTTTATAGTGTATTATTTATATAGGCTACTCAAAACTAACAGAGCTGTTATTCTAGGTATGATCTATTTATATGGCTGAATAGTTCTTGGCCTCTCGAAAGCACACGATTCATTGTTTTCATCAGCCTATGATCATAATGATACAAAGAAAATCACAGTAATTATAGAGCAGTCTTCATAAGAGCTATATTTAATAAGCTATGTTCATCTCTGTTCCAACTCCACTAGATTCTGTCAAAAGCAAGGATATATTTAACCATTATGTGCTAGCTTGCATAACTACAATTATGATCCTTGAGAAAACAGTAATGCTCTGGTCCATTTAGAGGTTAAACCTTGCTTTATGTCTGATAACAAAACTACCGAATAGTTAAATTGAGAGTACAATAAATGTTCATAGAGCTCAAACAAAGCATTCTTTCTGAAATCTTATATATAAAAAAAGGCTTAATTGTATTTTTTGCTTTTCAGTTTGACAGTAAAAAGGGTAACAAAAGACAAACATATAAAACTGTATGTATGCAGGGATAAGAATACATACAAACATATTTGCAAGAAATACTAGTCAAGCAGTGCATCATCAAAACTGTTTTTCATTGTATTATTAGTTGCCGTAGGGTTTAAGAACTACAATTCAACTTCAGAAGTCCATAAGAAGTTGGGGGAAAAAAAAAAAAAAAAAAAAGACAAAATTATACTCTTTATCTAGAGGGGACCACAATCAGCATATGAGACAGCAGGAGAAGACAGACGGCTGCGTAGCACAAATAATAAATGAGAAAAAACTTGCCCAGAATACATTTCAGCATGAGTTCATAAACTGAGCATTAGATGTAATCTGTTGCTGAACGTGGTTTATGTAAACATTTATCAGTTGTGTAAATTCTACTTTGAACTGTTATAGGAAAATTATTTCAATATAATATGAACTAATAACAAAAAATTGTGGGCCACCAGCATAATCTGGTGCTAATTTACCTGTTGAATTCAACTGGGGAAAAATAATTCAGACTACCTTGCAGGAAGAAAAGGCTTCTTATCGACTTCAAAGGGCTCACTAACAGGAGCATAGAACTTCCAGTCTGGGATCATTTCAATCTCACTGATTCTTGATAATTAAAAATACTGTTTACTTTATAGTATATTTTTAATTTAAAAAAAAAAAAGTAATTTACATAGTTTCTTTTGTATGCTCTTTGTAAACATATTGTATTCTGTCACACAAATGTTTACTTTCCATCATCCTGAAAGGGAAGCCTTGTGCACCCACGGGAGGGAGAATATGGCTTTGAAAATTAGAACTACAGAAGCATCATGAAATAATTCACCATTTGGCACGGGAGGGATGGGGGGTGGTGGGTAATTTCACATAAAAGTTACAAAGTGGGCTAGACAATGAGGCCAAACAATAACACAGATAAGAGAATAAAGTTCAAAGATCCCAACAATCTGCTTTAAGGCCATGGCAGAACTCCGCACATCCTTCCTATTATTAAAAAGCATGAAGTATCATAAAATCCTCCCATCTCATCTACTGCACACAAGATATCCATCTTCCCACCCTGCCTTCCAATACAGCTCAGAACTATGGGCCTATAAGCCTCAAGATAAAATGTGCTAATCTCTACATAGGTGAGACCTTATCACTTTCTACAACTACCTGAAAGGAAGACAGAGTGAGGAGGGGGACAGCCTCTTCTCACTGGT